>QANY01001248.1:0-20902 GCA_003255025.1 Datisca glomerata | reverse complement strand
CTTTGCTTGCATCCTTCAGAATCTTCTGAACACCTGTTTGTTTCTTGCCCTTATTCTAGCTTTATTTGGCAGAATTTGGTTGGTTTGTGTGGCTTGGTGTCTTCTCCTAGGAACTGGAATCAACTTATCTCCTGGCTCCTTGTGAAAGCTAGGAAAGGTTACTTCTTGAGCCTTATGTTGAAGCTTATGTTCAGCTCGTTTGTCTATCATATCTGGAGAGAGAGAAATAATCGAGTCTTTGAGGGCAAAATGAGGGACAAGAAAGTGGTCTTGGCTTGCATTAGAAATGCCATTAAAGGTAGATTTTTGAGTCTTAAAGGGTTTTCTGTGACTGAAGATAACAAAACCATTCAGCTTGCCTGGGGATTGAATGCCTCTATTTTTGACAATTAAGCTTGGTTCTTCTGTTTCTTTAGGATGTTATCACGTGTAATCTTCTGTTAGTGTTTGGGTGCCTCCAGCTTGTGTGTTGACTGGTTCCTTTTTTTGTGTCTTTTTCCTGGGGTATGCCCCTTGTATATTTGTATGTTTCTTCTTCGGTTTATACAATTTTTTATTTTACCGAAAAGAAAAAAAAGCCTAGTTTGAATCAGTGAGTCTATTCCATTGGTGGTTGGTCTCTATCAGCCAAGGTGGGAGAAGTTATCGTTCATGGACATACAAGGCTCCATTCTGTACAAGGCTATCTGTATTCCTAAGGAGAAGCCTCTTATGCAAGGTAATCAAGTTTTGGATTTTAATTCTACATTCTCTCTTTCATATCAGTTGAGAGCCAGTTTATCTAAGATTAGAGGCTCCCATGGTGATGAGGATCCGGTTGCACAAGCTCGAAGGATGAATCCACTTCAAGTACAAATAAGTCAAATCACAAAAGCTAGAGAAAATAGAATGAATGAAGCACTCAATAGAAGTATGACGTGGTGCATGATGTGGATCATGACGTGGAGTGTGACGTGGAGTATGATAGCCTGCGTGGAGCATGGCGTGGCATCCAACATGACAGCCCACATGGAGCATAATGTGACATCCAACATGACATCCTACATGAACCATGACATGGCATCCGACATGGCAGCCGACATGGAGCATGATGTGGTATCCAACATGGCAGCCTACATGGAAAGGCATCCTACATGGCATTGCACTTGGAGCATGATGTGGCGTTCAATATGGAAGTCCACATGGAGCATGACATGGCATTTTAAATGATGACAAGAAAGCAAGACAACTTGGCAATCCTAACTAAGAAGTGGACTGCCAATAGGAGTCTTTTGGGTGGATTAGAAGTTCCTTATTTATTGCAATTTATATTTCTTTATCATTTAAATTTATTGTAGGTTTCTTAAACACATTAGGACTCTTTAGGCTTCTTCTACAATTTATGAAGACCATATAGTCATTGTTAAGCTCCCTGACTTTGTTACCAAAGAAAGTTTTGTCAAATGGGAGACTTGTTTGGTTGGCTATTTTGTGGGTAAAACAGCTCTATTAAACTTGGTTAAGAGGATTGCATTGCAGCTTTGGAAAGGGAGAGGTCTCCTTGATGTTCAAGCTTCCAAAAGACTCTTCCATTTCAAATTTGATAACATAGAACATAGAGATTATTTCTTTAAAGATGGACCTTGGCATTTGTTGGGGAAACCTCTTATTCATCAACCATGGGAGCCTTATGTCAAATTCACAAAGGAAAAGTTAGCTAAGATCCCCATTTGGGTGAATCTTTGGAATGTTCCCCTTGTGTTGAGAACTTCTGATGCTCTAAGCTATATTGCCAGCGCAATGGGTAACCCCTATACTCGGATCACTTGACAACAAAAGGAGTGAAAAGAGACTTCGCTAGAATCTGTGTTGAGATTTCAACCAAGTCAAGAATCCTTAAGCATCTTGATATTTTTCTTGGTGTTGAAGGATGGGATCCAATTGATGTTTTTGTAGAGTATGAGGGCCTACCAAAGAAGTGTGACAAGTGTGATATATTTGGTCATGATTGTGATTTCATCCAGCAAGCTAAAACATATTCTCCTAATCCCCAAGCTACAGCCCCCTCTCTCCCTCACTCCAACCCTAGCTCCACCTCAAACTCTCCAAATCACTCCTCTCCCTCATCCCCCACACATTCCACCCCCAAACAATCCCCCATTTCTCCCAAACACACCTCCCTCAACCCCTTCGGATGCTGACAGTGGCTGGATTGAGATTAAATCCAAGAGAACAAGGAAGAAAGTCAACTCGGAAGAGAGACTTGAATTGGCCTTAGTGCTAGACCAAGATATAGTTGAAGCTTTCCCACTAAGGGTGGAACTCATTGAGCACTCAACTGAAGAAGAAAAGGATAATCTTGTTGTTGTGAGGAAGAACCAAGAGCTTTCCACCCCTTCTCCTTCTCTAAACACTCCCAGCTCAAGCAAAAGGAGAAAGAAGAAGAAGAAGGTCAATGACACACCACACCCTGCAAAGGATAGAGATAAAGGAGTTGTAGTTAGTGGGGAAACTCACAACCCACTCATTCATGTTTAATCTTTCTGGAACATTAGGGGGCTCAATGAATCCCTAAAACAAGTGTTGTGAGGAAGCTTTGTAAGAATATCAGTCGTTCTCTTTGATCTTTACTTGAATCTAAAGTGAAAAACTTTGAACTCACTAATCTTTGATACGGAACCTCCAATAATAAGCTTGAAAACCCCCTTTATGTATAGGAACCCGCGAAGCATTAACGTGAAAACCCCAGTAACCAATTTGGCAACAACCCCTAAGAAAAGGTTAGAAAAATAGATTTCTTAGATATATGATAAGGAACTAGAATAAAGAAAACTTATTTCTGAATTCCAGTTTCGAAACACTCCAAAGAAGGTGATCAATCTACTTGAATATTTCTTAAAGCATGTATTCTACTCAAGAACACAAAGATAAAAGCAAAACAACCTTTTGGTTTTCTTTAATTAAAATTCCGGACCCTTAAAACATTCTAGCAAGGCATATTTATAGCATTTACAAAGATTTTCTAAAATCCTAAAACTCAAGAATAGGAAACTAACCTAATTATATTTTAAAAAATAATTAAGAATAGACTATATCAAGCTAAATAAAACTAATGGACTCTAAATAAAGTCAAATTTCGTTCAGCCTAAGAGGTAACACAAAAATGGCCCATTACATACTTAATTCAACCCATTAATAACGTTGACTTGAACCAAGTTGTATTGGACTCGTGCTGCACATATCCCAAAGTTTTATTGTCCTTGTAGATGTTCACTTGCTGAATTGAGTAGGCCTTGAAAATGGTGGATTATAGCTTGTTGAAGCTTCTTAGACCGCGACCTTGTTATATTGGTCCTCGAGGCACGCTAATTGGACTAGAAACATCTTGAACTTGCTCCTTGCCTTCTTGAATATGCTCATCTTTAAGATGTTGAATCCTTGGAACTTGGTGTATAAGTTAATCCTTAACATTAACCCTCTCCTCAAAAGGATTTGACCTCGAATCTAATACATCACCTACATCAAAAAGACTTAAATCAGTCACATTAAAAGAAGCACTAACATTATACTCACCTGGCAGGTCAACTTTGTATCCGTTATCATTAATCATTTCAAGAATTTGAAAAGGACCATCACCGCTTGTGCTCAGCTTGGACTTTCTTTGAAGTGGAAACCTTTCTTTACGAAAATGCACCCAAACCCAATCTCCCGGTTGAAAAATCATTGGTTTTCGTTCCTTATTCACACGTGAAGCGACTTGAGCATTTTTCTTTTCAATCCTCTCTTTAACTTGCTTATTTACCTTCTTCACCAAATCTGCCTTAGAATTAGCATCAACACTCACAAAATTGTTAGGTGGCAATGGTAATAAATCAATAGGAGTGAGCGGATTAAATCCATAAACAATCTCAAATGGAGAACAATGAGTTGAATAGCCCTATTGTAAGCAAACTCCACAAAGGATAAACAATTCTCCCACGTCCTAATGTTCTTTTCTATGATTACCCTAAGTAAATCAACGTTCTATTAACTACCTCAGTTTGTCCATCAGTTTGAGGGTGACAAGTATTTGAAAACAATAACTTAGTTCCTAAGTTTCCCCATAACACACGCCAAAAGTGACTCAAAAACTTAACATCTCTATCACTAACAATGCTCTTAAGTATGCCATGTAATCGCACAACTTCTTTGAAAAATAAATCAGCAATCAGCTTAGCATCATCAATTTTATGACATGGTATAAAATGAGCCATCTTACTAAATCTATCAACCACGACAAAGATACTATCACCGCATTTCCTAGTTCTAGGCAATCCAAGCACAAAATCCATAGACAAATATGTCCAAGGTTCACTAGGAATAGGAAGTGGTGTATACAACCCATGTGGTTTCAACCTAGACTTAGCTTCTCTACATGTAATGCAATGCTCACAATCCTTATGCACATCATGTTTCATAACAGGCTAAAAGAAATATGCTAACAGCATCTCATAGGTCTTATTTACCCCAAAATGCCCCATTAGGCCTCCTCCATGTGCTTCCTTAATCAACAATTCTCTCATAGAACACTTATTAATTCACAACCTATTTCTCTTAAACAAGAAACCATCAAACAAGTAAAAATCATCCGAAACAGCCCATGATCACAAGATGCATATATTTCACCAAAATCATCATCATATTGATACAACTCCTTAATGCTCAAAACCCAACAATTTAGCACTAAGAGAATTAATTAGAGTATACCTTCTGGATAATGCATTCGCAACTACATTCTCTTTACCTTGCTTATACTTAACAACATATGAGAATGTTTCAATGAACTCCACCCATTTAGCATGCCTACGGTTCAGCTTATCTTGACCCTTTAAATACTTTAGACTTTCATGGTCAGTGTGTATCACAAACTCCCTAGGCCATAAATAATGCTGCCATGTTTGCAGAACTCGAACCAAAACATATAATTCCTTGTCATATGTTGGATACTTCAAGGCTGCCCCACTTAACTTCTCACTAAAGTACATTAATGGTCTTTGGTCCTGCATCAAAACAGCTCCAATTCCTATTCCACTAGCATCACATTCAATCTCAAAAGTTTTATCAAAGTTAGGTAAAGCAAGCAAAGGTGCAGCACACAATTTATCCTTAAGTTCATTAAATGCATGTTCTTGTGCCTCACTCCAAACAAAACCAACATTTTTCTTAACTAACTCATTCAAAGGTGCGGCTATAGTGCTAAAATTCCTAATGAATCTCCTATAGAAACCAGCAAGCCCATGAAAGCTCCTCACCTCACTAGCATTCTTAGGTCTTGGCCATTCCTTAATGGCTCTTAACTTGTCCTCATCAACCTCAATACATTGACTAGACACTACAAAACCAAGAAAATTAACCCTTTCCATAGAAAAACTACACTTCTTACACATACAACTTTTCTTGCCTAAATATTTCTAGTACTTGACGCACATGCATGATATGATCATCTAAGCACCTAGAGTAAATGAGAATATCATCAAGTATACAACAAAAAACTTTCCCAAGTACTCACGTAACACATGGTTCATCAATCTCATGAATGTGCTAGGTGCATTAGTAAGAACAAATGGCATAACAAGCCACTCATACAACCCATACTTTGTCTTAACGCTATTTTCCATTCATCTCCAACATTCATTCGAATTTGATAATAACCAGATTTCAAGTCTATCTTAGTGAAAAAACAAGAACCATATAACTCATCAAGCATGTCATCTGACCTAGGAATTGGGTGATGATACTTTACAGTGATTTTATTGATGGCTCGACAGTCCACACACATCCTCGATGTTCCATCCTTCTTTGGCACAAGAATAACATGAACCGAGCAAGGACTTAGACTCTCCCTCACATACCCCTTAGCTAGCAACTCCTCCACTTGTTTTGGATCTCCTTTGTCTCACTTGGATTTGTTCTATATGCTGGCCTATTGGGCCGGGCAACTCCAGGAATGAAGCCAATTTGATGTTCTATGCCTCTAATTGGTGGTAAACCACTAGGCATCTCCTCAGGAAACATGTCTTCAAATTCCTGCAAAAGATCAACAAACACACTAGGCAAAGAGGGGTTAAGTTCATTAGTTACAAAATAAGCCCCTTTGTACAAGAGTACAAATATAGGTCGATTGGAGTACAATGCATGTCTAACCTCACTTGCCTTGGCTACTAAACTCACACATTTTGCACTTTTCTCTCCTTTTTCTTTTCCCTCTTTCTTTTCACTTTTGTTTTCACTCTCTAAAGCACTTTTCTTGCTCTCTTTTTCTTTCTTTTCAGCCTCCACTCTCATCCTCTCCATTTTAGATTGGTCTTCATAAACTTCTTTTGAAGAAAGTGGTGTTAGTATGATTTTCTGTCCATCCTTGGTGAATGAATACCTATTGAGGTACCCATCATGAATAGCTCTCCTACCAAACTGCCACTGCCTTCCAAGAAAAATATCTCCAGCACTCATAGAAACCACATCACACAACACCTCATCATGATATCTACCAATTGAAAATGAGATAGTAGATTGCTTATTCACCTTGACCTCACCACAATCATTAAGCCACTTAAGCTTGTATGGTCGTGGGTGTAGTGTAGTAGACAGTCCCAATCTATTAATCAAGATTGTACTCACCACATTAGTGCTACTCCCACCATCGATAATCACACTACATGCCTTGCTTTTAACATGACACCTTGTATGGAACAAGTTCTCTCGCTGCTCCTCATTACAAGGCTCGTTCAATTGGGTGTTAAGAGCACGTCTTGTAACCAACACATCACCCCTAATCAGTTCTTCAATGCTCCCTTCACTACAACTCTCCAATTCGGGCATCTCTACCTCATCGCTTTCGTTGTTACCATCATCTTCATCAGTCACTATCTCACCATTTCGTAGGGTCATAGTTCTCCTATTAGGGCATTCCTTGCTAATATGACCTACACCTTGACACTTCCAACACTTAATGTCTCTATTTCTCCCTTTAGGCTCTTCGAGTTTGGATTTCCCTTTGAATCGTCATTAGCAGCCTTATTTCCACCCTTAAAATCACTCATCCCATCCCTTTTCCAAGTAGAATTAGAGTTAGAATAAGGTTTGGAAACATACCTTGCTGCCCTCTTCCTTGGAGTTGCTTTTCCACCTTGATGGCAATATGCACCATCTCTTCTAACTTGACATAAGGTTACAAATCCACTCAGTCAGTTATCTCCTTGTTTAAACCAGCCAAGAAACGTGCCATAGTGGTCTCCGTATCCTCCTCTATATCATCCCTAGTCATGAGCATTTCCATCTCCTTGTAGTAATTATCCACACCCCTACTGCCTTGTCTAAGAACTTGAAGTTTTTGCACAAGTTCCCTATGAAAATGCCTAGGTACAAATCTCTTCCTCATTGTAGACTTGAGATCATTCCAAGTTTCAATTGTATTCTCCAAATTTCTTCTTCTACTTGTCACCAATTGATCCCACCAAGCTATAGCATAATCTGGAAATTAGGTGACCGCCAACCTGACCTTCTTCTCCTCACTAAATTGATGACAATCAAATATGAGTTCCACCTTCTTTTCACATTGTAAATACGCATCCGGATCTGATTTACCTTGAAAATGAGGTATTGTAAGTTTAATGCTTCCCAAATTTCTATCTACAAAATAGTCACTGCCTCGGTTTCAACCATGAAATTGACTTTCTCACATTCTTCCTCCTCTAGGCATGACCTTCCAACAATTGTATCAACATCATCCTCATTATAATCAAAATATTCATCTTCCAAGCCATCAACTTGAGATATTCGATTTCTGCCTCCTCGTCGCATCTCGTTGTGATTTGGTGTTGCTCTTTCAACCGCCTGCAACCTTGCATCCATACGCTCTAATGCATCCCTCATGGCCTCCATATTTTGATTAAAACGTGTAAACTCTCCTCATTGAGCGTCACGTAGCATAACATGAGGAACATGACCAACATCATTATCTCCACTTTGGTTTGACATTACTGCAATAGAATGTAAGAATCAAAAATAATTCAAGGACCTCACAAGCACTCCCTCACATGTTTACACTCAAAAGATGAGGGTCACTCGTGTTTAACTCAAAAACAAAAAAATAATTCACTCATGGTTTTCCTCACATCACTCTAGCTTATTCTTTCATGTTCTTAGGTGAATCACACTTTTAAAACAATTCAAATAGCTTGTAATGTCTAGAATTTCAAAACTAAAATTTTCAAAACAAGTTGAACAGGAAACAAATTTAGGAAAATAATGAATTTAGGAAAGTAACGAATTTAGGAAATTAACCAATTTTAGGAAAGTAATGAAATTAGGAAAGTAATGAATTTAGGAAAGTAAAGAAGTTAGGAAAGTATCTAATTTTAGGAAAGTATTGAAGTTAGGAAAGTAACTAATTTTCAGAAAGTAATAAAGTTAGGAAAGTAAAGAATTTAGGAAAGTAACTAATTTAGGAAAAAATGAATTTAGGAAAGATACTAATCTAGGAAGGTAGTGAATTTAAGAAAGTAGAGAATTTAGGAAAGTATGAATTTAGGAAAGTAAAAAAAAATTAGGAAAGTGACCAATTTAGAAAGTAATGAATTTAGAATAAAGAACTTCCTATAACTAGGAAAGTAACAAATTCAGAAACAAATATCTTCCTAGAATTAGGAAAGTAACTATTTTCGTTCCCTTCTTTTTTCGAATGAAATTCTCTCTTCTTCTTCTTCTTTTTGGATTCGTGCTGTCTTTTTTTTTGCACGAATTTTCTTTTTTTTCTGAACTACAACTATAAACTCAAAATTGAATTCAAAAGAACAAAAAAATGCAAGAAATCAGAATTAAAGAAACAGAATTTTAAAGAGATAAAACCTGATCTAGAGCCAAAGCTCTAATACCAAATGATACGGAACTTCTAAGAATAAGCTTGAAAACCCTTTTATGTATAGGAACCCAAGAAGCATTAACGTGAAAACCCCAATAACCAATTTGGCAACAACCCCTAAGAAAATACTAGAAAAACATATTTCTTAGATAGATGATCATGAACTAATGCGGCTAGCACTTACATGGTGGAAAAACTAAACTTGCCTATATTAAAACATCCTAACCCATACAAACTGAAATGGTCGAATGATAGTGGGAAAATCGAGGTGCAAAGCAAGTGTTAGTTTCTTTCTCTATTGGCAAGTACAAAGGTGAAATTTTGTGTGATGTAGTGCCAATGCAAACAAGTCATCTTCTCTTGGGGAGGCCGTGGAAATGTGATAGAAAAGCCGCCTATGATGGTTACAAAAACAGATATACTTTTATAATTGATAAGAAACCCATTACTCTTGTACCCCTCTCCCCAAAACAAGTTCAAGAAGATCAATCGAAGTTGAAAATAGAGAATGGAAAACAAAGAGAGATTAAGAATGAAAAAAAGAGAGCAAGTCAACAAAATCAAGAGAGTGGGAGTTCAAGAAAAGGAGTGTTATAGAACAAAAGAAAAGAGTGAAAAATAGAGAGTTGGGTGAGAGGAGTGAGAAAAATCAGGAGAGGAGAAAAGAGAGTTTTGATGCAAGAGAGAGTGAGATCAAGAAAGCATTATTTTCACATCAACCTCTTATTGTACTTATGCACAAAGAGGCTCCTTTATGTACTAATGATCTCGCTGGTTCTTTGCCGAGCAATTTGTTTCACTTTTGCAGGTGTTTGTGATTCACAACGGTCATGAGTACATGAAGCATTTAAAGGAGCAAGACAAGCTGAATAAAGTACATGCTCGTTGGGTGGAGTTCATCGAGACATTCTCATATGTCATTCGGTACAAACAAGATGGAAAGAGGAAGGCTGAATTCGTTACTCAAATACATGAGAAGGCAAAACTCAATATTGAGAGGAGAACGGACCAATATGCAAAGCTAGCCAATAAAGAGTGTCATTAATTGGTTTTTGATCTCGGAGATTGGGTTTGGGTACACATGAGAAATGAACAGTTTCCAAGGTAAAAACGTTCCAAGTTGCTATCTGGAGGGGATGATCCATTCCAAGTCCTTGCAAGACTCAATGACAATGCCTAAGAGCTAGATCTTCTCAGTAAGTACAATAAAAGTGCTACTTTTGCTGTGACTGACTTGTCTCCCTTTGATGTAGGTGATGATTTGAGGACAAATCTTTTTCAAGAGGGAGGGAATGATGAGGATCCGGTTGCATAAGCTCAAATGATGGATCCACTTCAAGTACCAAGAGGTTAAATCATAAAAGCTAGAGAAAAGATAATGGTTGAAGCACTCAATAGGAGTATGACGTGGAGCATGAAGTGGAGCATGACGTGGAGCATGACAGCCTATAGTAAGAAGCCTCACAGACTCCCCATTGCCAATAGTAACTTTGCAAAAGGGAGAGAATTTATCCCTTAATTTCAGAATCGTTCTCCAAACCCAAGAGCATGCAGAAGGAATAGGTGTAATAAAAATGGAGCTCTTTTTCACTAAGAAGGTGAAGCACCAATCCTTCCACAAGGAATAGCAATCATTTGAGATTAAGAACTAAAGGTGCCTTGTCACTGAAACTTCATTAGACAGAATCAAGTCCTTTAAACCAAGACCCCCCTTGAAATTTAGAAAAGCAAAGATCCTCCCAAGCTACTTTGGCCCCTAAAAGCCCTCCTGGTTTTTTTAGTGAGAGAAACTCTCCCCTCTCTCTAAAATTCTGGTTTTTGTTTTTGCCTCTCCCTCCCTTAGGGGAGGCCACGACCTCTAACAATGGTTAATGATGAGTACATTAAGCACGCTGCAGATGTTGGTAAGCAAGTTTCAGGTGGTGTTAAGAAAGATTCAGCTAGTAGGCAAGCTAAGCTTGGAGTGTCTTTCAATGGCCATGCTGTTTTGAATGATATGGTTACTAAGGGAGCTAGGGAAGCTAATGCCCATGTTATGGGTTTTAATGCTCTTAAGCAAGGTTCTAATACGAACAAATTTGGACCAGAGAGTGGTTTTGTTGAGTCTGGGAAGTTAGAAGCTCAGTCCAAGGAAGCTTCGAGTTTATTAGTTGCAAAAGATATTATTTCTGATCATTCAAAGCTTAGAGACAATTTTATTTCTTCTGATCACAATCAGAGCAATTTACTTGAGCTGACTCTTTCAGACCAACTTCGTTCAAGTCTAAAGAGAAGTAGCATAAGAGGAGGAGCTAGAGGTGGTGCTCGGAGATCAACCAGCTTGCCTAGAGCTCCAAAGGTTGAAGATGATACTCATTACCTCTCTGTCAAAGGTAATGATGAGTGTCCTTTGATAGAAGACAAATCAAGCTTGTCTCAAATCATCTTGCTTGGAGAAGAGGAAAAGCAGCTGCCAAACATATCAAAAGGGAGAGGTGACAGCTCCTTTTTGGCAAGTGGGTGTGATGTGGTCAGCTTGGGGAAGAGTGAGGCTCTAGCTCCCAAGCTTCAACTTGGTCAACAATCTACTACTATCCTTTCAAATAAAGGAAAGGACACTCAAAAAGGTAATTCTTTATTAGATAAGGCTCCTCTCTCCCATCATGACGTGGACAGCCCCTTAGGGCGACAGGTGGCAGCTTCTTTGTCTAAGGGGAAAGAGAAAGTAGATGGTGTTTTGATTGAAGGGAAAGAGAAAGAAGATATTTCTCTTTTCTATGACAATGATGTGAACGTGGGTGGAGTTCCAAAGCTGGTGGCAGATCCTCTCTCCTCCCTTAGCTCAACCTCAGCTTTGATTGTGAGTGACAAGGTGGATTTGACTTCTACCAAAGATGTCAAGGGCTGCCATGGTCGTGGGTTTGAGCTTGGAGAAATCTCTCTCTCTCCTAAACCAGATTCTAATGGAAAACAGAAGGTGAGCTCTTCTCCTCCTTCCCCAACTTCTTCTTCTGAAAAGCTGCATGAGAATAGAGTTTATAAAGACCTTTTAGCTAATAAAAGTGCTGCTCATGAGAAACCGGCTGGTTCATGGGCTGAAAAGGTTAAAGGTAACCTGAAAAAGAAGCTAAGCTTAGGTTATGTGAGCTCTTCCTTTACGGAAAATGGTAATGTCACAGTTAAGCTTCCTGATTATATTACTAAAGAGAACTTTTCTAGGTGGGAAGGCTGCCTTGTTGGCTACTTTGTTGGAAGGGCAGCTCCTTTACACTTAGTTAAGAAAATTGCTTTGCAACTTTGGGCTAAAAGAGGAATTCAGGAGGTCTCGGCTGCCAGAGGCCTTTTCTATTTCAAATTTGGCTCTGTGGAGGATAGAAACTCAGTCTTAGAAGATGGACCTTGGCACCTCTTAGGTAGGCCTGTTGTGCTTCAAGAGTGGCAGCCAAATGTTAAATTCTCAAAGGAGAAACTTTCAACCCTTCCAATTTGGGTTAAATTGTGGAATGTTCCAATTGAATTATGGACTGAAGAAGCTCTAAGTCACATTGCTAGTGCTGTGGGTATCCCTTCTCACTCTGACAATGCTACTGCCTCTGGTTATAGACATGATTATGCTAGAGTTTGTGTGAAAATTTCAGCCTCCTCTGATTTGATTAAGTTTTTCACCATTGACCTTGGCCTTGACGGATGGGATCCAGTGGTGGTGGAGGTGGAGTATGAGTGTCTACCTAAGAGATGTGCTAAATGTTGCCTCTTTGGTCATGATTGTGATGCTAAAGTGGCCCCTAAGAATAATCTAGCTAGTGAGGAAGAAACCGCTAGCAAAGATTCTTCTCCCCAAGATAATAGGGAGCTTATGGTTTATGAGGAGCCAAAGGGTGAAATCTCTCCTCCCTTTCCTCTTAATACCATCCATGTGGAAGACCAAGTCAATGAATGGACTCAGGTGGTTAGCAAAAGGAAGGGTAAGGGTCTCATTGTGCCTTGTGAGGATAAAAATGAGCCTCAAGCCTCTTCTGACTCTACATTGAGTTTGGCTCCCCCCAAAGCTTCCTCAATTGTCAATATCACTATCCAACCTGGTCCTTCTCCCAAGCTCTCTAAATCAGCTTTGAAGAGGTTGAAAAAGAAGCGAACGGCTGAAGGCTTTTTCTTATTGGCTGATCAAGTTACTCAGGCTCCCCCTGAGAATGGTGACTCTCTCCCCCCCTTTTTATGATTAATTTAGCTTCTTGGAATATAAGAGGGCTTAATGGCCTTCTAAAGCAAGCTGAAGTTAGAAAACTTTGTAAAGACTTTAAATTATCTTTTTGTGCTTTAGTTGAGACTAAGATCAAGTGTAATAATTTTGCTGGACTTTCTAGATCTGTTTTTCCCAATTGGGCTACCTTTGCTAACCATTCTCCTACTAGCAAAGGTAGAATTGTTTTAGCTTGGGATCCCAAGATTTTGGATGTTCTTCTAATTGATGCCTTTGATCAAGCTATGTTTTGTAAGCTAACCATTCTCCATGAAAAGACAGATTTCTTTGTCTCTGTGGTGTATGCAGCCAATGATGCTATCTCCAGGAAGCCTTTGTGGGAAAAACTTGGCTCTCATAAGACATTAAGTCAGGGGAAGCCTTGGCTAATTCTTGGTGACTTTAATGCTATTTTGAAGCCTATTGAGCATTGTGGTGGTGATTTCAAGTGGAATGATAGCTCAATTGACTTTGCTTCTTGTCTTGATCATTTGGAGGTTCTCGACCTCCCTTATAGTGGCTGTCAATTCACCTGGTGGAATGGTCAAGTTGGTGAGGGTAGCAAGATGCGCAAGCTCGATAGAGCCCTGGTTAACGGTGATTGGGCTATGTTGTTTCCTGCTACTTCTTGCCATTTTCACACCCCGGGTATCTCTGATCACTCTCCTATTATAACTCAGCTTAGGGCTAACTCAGCTAGACCTAAGCCTTCTTTTAAGTTCTTTGATTTTTGGATGGATTTCGAAGGCTTCTGGGCTGCTCGTTTTTAATACATTGTGAAATCATGCTTAAATAGAAAAACTAGAAGCCTAAAGAGTCCTAAAGTGTATAAACAACCTAAATTAAATTTAAAAGATAAATAAATATTAATTGTAGTAAATAAGGAACTAGTAATCCACCCAAAAGATTCCTACTAGCTGTCCACTTTAGGCTAGGATTGCCAAAGTGTCATACTCCAATAGACTCTTATTGGTTGTCCACTTCTAGGTTAGGATCGTCAATTTATCTTGCTTCATTGTCATTATTTAAAATTCCAAGTCATGCTCCATGTGGACTGCCATATTGAATGCCACATCATGCTCCATGTGGAATACCATGTAGGATGCCAACTCATCTCCATGTGGGTTGCCATGTTGTATGCCACAACATGCTCGATGAAAGCCGCCATGTTGGATGCCACATCATGCTCCATCAAGGATGTCATGTTGGATACCACATCATGCTCCATGTGGCTGCCATGTTGGACGCCACAGAATACTCCATGCACACTCCCATGTTCGATGTCACGGCATGCTCCATGTAGGCTACCATATGCCACATCATACTCCACGTCATACTCATTTTGAGTGCTTCATCCATTTTTTTTTCTCTAGCTCTTTTGATTTGATCGCTTGCTACTTGAAGTAGATCCATCCTTTGAGCTTGAGCAATCAGATCCTCATCAACTGTCCCCTACAAGACCAACGGTTGTGGGCATAGGTGATAGGGTTCTCTAAACACATCCCAAGGTGCAGATTTATCTCTTGGTTGGTTTTGCGAAACAAACTTGCGACTAGAGATAGGGTTGGACAATGGGACCAAACACAGGGGTTTTGTGCTGATTGTGTGTGTTGTGTTGGCTGCCAGGAGACACATGAGCATCTTTTTTTCAATTGTTGCTATTCAGCCAGAGTACGGGCCACACTTGTTAACAAATTTAATCTACAATGTCAGGTTAGGGATTGGGCTCTGTTTGTAGATTGGATGCTAGCTAATGCAAAAGGGAAGTCACTTAGTGGAGTCCTAGTTAAGCTAGATTTTACTTCCTTCATCTATTATATATGGAAAGAAAGAAATGGAAGGATTTCTGAAGGCAAAATCAGATATTCCAATGTCCTAATTGAAGCTATCTCACAATTAGTTAGATTAAGGCTTTGGGATTCGAAGTGTTTTAGCACTAATGATACTAATCTACGTTTAGTGGATAGATGAGGTCTTAACCCCAAGCATTTTGTGAACATTGGCTGTCTTATAAAGCCTTGGTATCTAATTTCAGTACTTTACATATTTCTAGTTTAATTTACATACAGATCTTAAGCCTTTTATTAGACTGTAATTTTGTATTTCCTGGGGTATGCCCCTTGTACGTGTGTAAGTATCTTTTGGTTTATAAAATTTGTTACCAAAAAAAGAAAATGATTTGATTCCAAATGTGATAGGACAAGGTGGAGATTATTCTCTCTCCTTATATATTTATCCTAATCTGATTGAAAGAGCATCTAATCAGGGTGTCAGTTCAGCAGCTAACCAAGGTGCCAGCTCTGCAGCTCCTTGCAAGTGCCAACTCAGCAGCTCCTTATTTGTCTAAGGGAAAGAGCAAGTTTAGAGATGGGTCTCTCTTCCCCTTTCTCTGATAGCAATTTTCCTGAACACAAGGCAGCGCTGGGAAAGAGGTTCTTCCTTCAAGGTCGAGCTTCAATACATCTCAAGCTCCTCTTGAGGGGGTACCTTTCCCTTCCCCACTACTTGATTAATGGGCTGTTGGTTAAATCAAAAGTTTTATGTTTGTTAAGTTCTATATTAGACTTATGTTTTTCTGCTTCTCCTACTTTGTGGGATGTGGGAAAATTTCGAGAGTTTATTTTTTGTCGGCTAAGTTAAGTTAAAGTTATTGGATAGTTGTGCCGATATAGCCAATTGTTTTTCTCTTTCCTATCTTGCTCACCTAATCTTTTAAATATGCTTGGGGTATGTCCCTTGAATATTTCTAAATAATGCTTCAATTAATGAAATTTTAACTTACCGAAAAAATAGTATTTTGTCAGGTAGTGCTTGGAAACTCAAATCCAAAGTTAATGATACTATTCGTAATGGACAATGGCACTGGCCTACAACCAATACCGTGGAACTTCTAGAACTCAGGAATATCCAGCCCCCATTACCTCAAGTAACTAGACCTGACTCTTGGATTTGAGCCCCTAGCCCGCATGGATCATTTTCTTTCTCTCATACCTATAAGATTTTGGCCACCCAAAAGGAAAAGGGTAAGATGGGCAAGACTACTCTAGTTCAGATATAGTATCTCATGATGTAGTTTCGTTGCTTGGCTTGCCATCCTTCACAAACTAGCTACTAGGGATACAATTGCATTTTGAAACCACCCTTCATGTGGTAGTATGCTAGATTGTGTGTTTTGAGTGGGTCATGCTGAATCTCACTTACACCTCTTCATTGAATGTGAATATGCCAAAACAGTCTGGAATTCCCTAATGAGCAAATGTGAACTAACCTATAGAGCTTCAAATTGGACACAAGTGATCTCTTGGTTACTTGTTTGGAGTAAAGGAAAGTTTCTGAGAGCTTGCTTACTGAATATCATTTTCTCATCATTTGTGTACTTCATTTGGAGAGAGAGAATTCTAGAATTTTTGAAGGGAAGATGAGGGATAAGTCAATTATTGAGAAGCTCATGAAAGATAATGTCAGAGGAAGATTTTTCTCCATGTAGGCTGTCATACTCCATATAATACTCCATGTCATGCTCCACGTCATGATCCACATCATACTCCCATTGAGTGCTTCATCCATCATCTTTTCTCTAGCTCTTGTGATTTGGCCTCTTGGTACTTGAAATGGATCCGTCCTTTGAGGTTGTACAACCGGATCCTCATTAGATGCTCACCCCTTAGTGCTACATTGCTACATTTCACTTTGAGCATCCTAGGTGTTTGTTTTGCAATGGCTCTGTTGTTTTGCAGGTGGTCTGGACCTCCTAGCTTTGACGACATCTCACTGGCCACTACTACTAGAGCATCACCTTGCAGCTTACATATGGACCTCCTCCTAGCTTTTCTCCACGCAAACTATTTACACTCTTTTGTAAGGCTACATTATAAAGCCTACTAGAGCATCTCCTTGCAGCTTGCATATGGACCTCCTAGCATTTCTCCAGGCAAACTATTTACACTCTTTTGACGACATCTCACTGGCCACTACTACTAGAGCATCACCTTACAACTTGCAAATGGACCTCCTAGCTTTTCTCCAAGCAAATTATTTACACTCTTTTGTAAGGCTACATTATAAAGCCGCATCTAGCTTTGTGCGTTTCATAAGATACTGACATCCTCGTTTTGTAAGGCTAAGCCAGTGACTATTCATATAGCCGTTAGGACTTAGTTAAATTTTGTAGCTTCTTGGTTTCCCCAGGTTGCTTGTTGACCATAGTTGATATTAGACTCACTTGTAAAAGCTCATAGTTTAGATATAGGTTTTTGGCTGGGNGTACTTTACATATTACCAGTTTAATTTGCGTGCAGATCTTAAGCCTCTAATCAGGCTCTAATTTTGTACTTCCTGGGGTATGCCCCTTGTACATGTGTAAGTATCTTTTGGTTTATACAATTTGTTTACCCAAAAAAAAAACAGTCTCATTTGGTCCTTTTGACTCTGTATGGTGTTAGAGGCACCTAAAATGACCACTACACTCCAAGTTCTTATCCCAAACGTGTTTTGGGTGTCAAAAGTCAGTTCGAGTACATGCCACACCCAAAATATCCAAGTTTAGCCATGCTCGTCTAGTTTGGGCCTAAACACATCCCATTTGGTCATTTTGACTCCGTATAGAATTATAAGCTCTAAAAATGACCACGACATTCCAAATTCCTATCCCAAACATGTTTTGGGTGTTAAAAACCAATTCGAGTACATGCCATGTCCAAAATATCTATGTTTAGCCAAGTTCATCTAATTTGGGCCTAAACACGTACCATTTGGTCATTTTGACTCCGTATATTGTTAGAAGCACCTAAAACGATCACCAAACTCTAAAATCTTATCCTAAACGTGTTTTGGGTGTTAAAAGCCGGTGCGAGCTTCAAAGATCCAAGTTTAGTCAAGTTCGTCTAGCTTGGGATTAACACGTCCCATATGGTTATTTTGACTCTGTATGGCATCATAAGCACCTAAAATGACCATGGCACTCAAAATTCTTTTCCTAAATTTGGTTCGGGTGTCAAAAGTAGTTGGAGTACATGTGATACCCAGAAGATCCAAGTTTAGCGAAGTTCATCTAGTTTGGGCCTAAACACCTCCCATTTGGACCTTTTGAATCTGTATGGCGTTAGAAGCACCTAAAGTGACCACCACACTCAAAACTCTTGTCCCAAATATATTTGGGTGTCGAAAGAAAGTGCGAATACGTGTCATGCCCAAAAGATCTAAGTTTAACAAAGTTTATCTAGTTCGTGCCTAAACACATCCTATTTGGTCTTTTTGACTCCGTTTTTCGTAGAAGCACCTAAAATGACCACCACACTCCATACTCTTATCCCAAACATGTTTTGGATGTCAATAGTTAGTTCAAGTACATGCCATGCTCAAAAGATCTAAGTTTAGCAAAGTTCATCTAGTTTTGGCCTAAACATGTCTATTGGTGCTTTTGAATCCAAAACGTGTTTTGGGTGTCATAAGTCAATTCAAGTAAGGAGAGATTGGATCTCCTTGTCTAATTCCTTTAACACCCCTAAAGTAACCATGCAGCTCCCCATTTATATTCACTGGAGTATGAGGGACAAGAAAGGCACTCCATGACCCAAGAAATGAAAACATTTGGGAAGCCAAGGAACTGAAAACCTTTACCTATTAGTGACCAGCTCACACTATTATAGGCTTTTCATTTCTTGGGTCATGGAGTGGCTTTCTTCTGCCTCATACCATGTGAATATAAATGGGGAGTTGCATGGTTACTTTAGAGGTGCTAAAGGAATTAGACTAGGGGATCCAATCTCTCCTTACATCTTTATCTTCATCATGAAGGTCTTGACAATGATCTTGAGCTTTGCAGCCAAACACTCAGAGTTCTAGTTCCATTGGAGGTGCAAAGAGCTTAACTTAGTCAATCTATGCTTTGCTGATGACCTACTCTTATTCTGTAAAGGGGAGAGAGATGGTGTGCTGTGCTTAAGAAAGCTTTGGCCATTTTCCAAGAGCTATCACGGCTTCAACCAAATGTGTCAAAGAGCCAATTGTTCTTATCAGGGGTGAGCCTATAGAAGTCTTCTCTCATTCATGCTGAACTGGGTTTTACAGAAGGGTCTCTTCCAGTTAGATATCTGGGTGTCCCACTCATTACAACCAAGCTTACCAAATCAGATTTTCAAGGTTTGGTTGAGAGACTCACTATGAGAATCAGGTCTTGGGAATCAAAGTATTTGCCTTATGCCGGAAGACTCCAACTTATCAAGACTGTCATTATGGCTTTGGTCAACTTTTAGAGTGGTCTCTTCATTCTCCCTAAAAAAGTGGAGAACACAGTCCAATGCTTGGTAAGAAATTTTCTATGGAATGGTCAATATACTAAAAGCTTCTAGGGCCAAGGTAGCTTGGGAAGACCTGTGTTTTGACAAGGTACAAGGTGGGTTGGGCCTTAGGGATCTGGTTCAAGCTAATGAAGTTGCTATAGCCAAACACGTATGGTTCTTTCTATTCCCTTCTAAAAGATCACTTTGCAAAGATTGGTGTCAAACATACCTAATCAGAAAGAGTTCAATTTTCTTGGTTTCCATTCCTTCTAACCCATCTTGGGTTTGGAGAAAGCTTGTCAAGCTCAGGAGCAAGTTTCTGCCATTTCGCTCTATAACTTTTGGAGATGGTACTACTGTGAAGCTTCTTACATATAATTGGCATCCTCTAGGTGTCTTTTGGACCAGATTTGGGCAAAGGCTATTGTCAGGATCATCTTGGACTATGGACTCTATGGTGAGTGCTGTCATTCAAGGCAATCAATGGCATTGGCCAACTTAAAACACCTTTGAGCTTCTAAAGATCAGAAGTGTTCCAATTCCTCCTCCCTAAGCTCAAAGGCAAGATGTTTGGAAATGAAGTGCAAGTCAGAATGGAGATTTCTCTCTAAGTCTAACCTATAAGGCACTATCCCCTACAAGACCAACTGTTAAGTAGAAAAATGTGATATGGTTCTCTAAACACATCCCAAGGTGCAGCTTTATCTCTTGATTGGCTTTGTGAAACAAACCTGCCGCTAAGAGTATAGGGTTGCACAATGGGACCAAACACAAGGGTTTTGTGCTGATTGTGTGTGTTGTGTTCGCTACCAAGAGACAAATGAGCACCTTTCTGCCAATTGTAGCTATTCAGCAAGAGTATTGGCCACACTTCTGACCAAATGTGATCTACACTACCAAGTCAGGGATTGGGCAGTTTGTAGATTGGATACTAGCTAATGCAAAAAGAAAGTCACTCAGAGGACTCTTAGTTAACCTAGCTTTTACTTCCTTCATCTATTATATATGGAGAGAAAGAAAACACCACCTGAAACTTACTTACCAACATCTGCAGCATGCTTAATGTACTCATCATTAACCATTGTTAGAGGTCGTGGCCTCCCCTAAGGGAGGGAGAGGCTAAAACAAAAACCAGAATTCTAGAGAGAGGGGAGAGTTTCTCTCACTAAAAAAACCAGGTCCCAAGAAGATTAAAATAGTCCAATTCATGCCCTTTCATGGCCTTATCTTGATGAACACGTTTTTGTAGGTTCATTATCCTTTTCAATTGCTTTTGTATGCTAATTAGACTCTTCAATGGCCTTGATGACATGGATAAAGCCTTGATTTATCAGTAAGAAAAGTTCGGGTAAGATGAGCTTTCAGTCTCATGAAGATGTTCTAAAGTTTAAAGGAGATGGGAGTTCGATGCTGGAAACCCAGAAGTCAGAGTTGCTTCTAGCTCTTCCTTGGAGGAATCTCCAAGTTTGGATAAGACTTTAGCTATGGCGAACAAAGAAGTTGGTGAGAAGAAGGTGTGTGTTC
>QANY01001194.1:72238-278759 GCA_003255025.1 Datisca glomerata | reverse complement strand
AACAACAAAGTTGAGTTCAGAGCTTCAGAACAGAAAGTAGAAGTTAGAAACTCACAACAGAGAAGTTTCAGCGTTTCAGAAAAGAAAAAGCTAGAACTTTAACAGTATCAGAATTTTAGAACAAAAATTTGAAAGAATTTCATAATAGAAATTCATTATAAAAGAAAAATTTGTTAAGGAAAGAATTTCAAAGCAGAAATTCTAGAGAAAAGAAGAGCAAAGAAGATCACGATCACTTCAGTCAAGAAAGCTGTCACTTCAGAACAGGATACCTGCCACTTCAGAACGGAAAAACTTCCACTAAATTACAGAACGGGAAACCCAAAAAGACATCCATTCAAATTTTTAGAACGGAATGCTACGACTTGATAGCCCTTCAAATGGACTTTATAAGGAAAATAAAATATGTACAAACAACAATAACAGAAATGTCTTAACAATAGAAGTGACAACGAGAGCGGAAATGGAAACTGAAACAAACAAATCTGGAAGAAAAATTAAATGGCGAGTCACATACTTATAAAGAGATGGAAGGGTGGTTCATGGAGAACTTTATGGAATTCAAGTTTAGCTCCAGATCAAAAGTATAGTAGTCTTCGAATAGGAAAGTAAACTTAAATACGTCTTTCAAATTTAATTTTTTACGCATACTTACATAGAAAATAATATATCATGAGAAAGATGTAGATTTTTACTATTTGAAGAATTTTGTAGAACTTGATTTAGAGTTCATGAGAAAAAGTTATGATGATTCTCATGGAGGCTGCTCAGAAAAACATATTATGTAGAAAATTAAATTCAGAAACTAAACTACATTTACTTGGGACCAACTACATGACGAATCTTATATCAACGGAAAGATACGGAAATCAACCTTGTGAAAATTTTTAGGAAAATCAATTTGAAGCTCCCGATCAAAAGTTATGGTAGCTCTCGTTGGTGCTATTTAGAAAAATAAATATATGAATGCTTCTCAAATTTAATTTTTAACTGTATTAATTTTTACATTATTACATATCATATAATATATCATTATAAAACTATGGATATCTACTTCTTGAAGAATTTTTCAGAACTCGATTTGAAGCTCTCAAGCAAAAGTTATGTCAATTTTTGTGAAAGTTGTTCGAGAAAGCAGAATATGCAGAACGATCAATTTTGGAAATTAGTATTTGATAGAAGCCAACTATACAGATCTTCCATCATCGGAAAGATACTTTATTAAAGAATTTTATAGAATTCAATTTGAAGATTTCGATCAAAAGACACAGAAAAGCATATTATACGGAACGGTCAAATTTATTAATTAAACTGTACCGACTGGGAGCCAATTACATGATAAATTATATATCATCAAAAGCATATGAAAATCAACTTCTTGAAAAATTTCATGAAATTCAATTTGGAACTTTCGATAAAAACTTATGACATGATAACGTGCAGACTGCTTAAAAGATAAATATTTGGCATCAACTTTCTCTCCTCTTCAATAATAATGGAAATTAAGGCATGAGTCCTTGAGAGCAGGCAGTTCATAAATCATGTTCTCTAAAGGAAATAAGGGCGTACGTCCTTATGAGGGGTATTTCATAAGTCATACTCTTAGAAGGAACTAAGGGCGTGAGTCATTGGGAGAGGAAATTCATAAATCATACTCTCAGAAGGAACTAAGGGCGTAAGTCCTTGAGAGGAGTAATTCATAAGTCCTACTCTCAGAAGAAAATTAGGGCGTAAGTCCTTGGGAGGGGAAATTCATAAGTCCTACTCTCAGAAGGAACTAAGGGCGTAAGTCCTTCGAAGGTGAAATTCATAAGTCCTACTCTCAGAATGAACTAAGAATGTAAGTCCTTAGGAGGGATAATTCATAAGTCCTACTCTCAGAAGGAAATCAAAATGGGGCCATGGTTCCCCTGAAGGAGCCTAAGTCCTTTGAAGCATCTATGTACGCCGCTCTCATAAGGAAAATGAAATGGGGCCATGGTTTCACCCAAGGAGCCTAAGTCCTTGAGAGCGTCTATGTACGCTGTTCTCAAAAGGAATTGAAACGGGGCCATGATTCCACTGAAGGAGCCTAAGTCCTTAGGAGCGTTTGCGTACGTCGTTCTCAGAACGAAAAATTATAAAAGAACGGAAAAGGAAACATCCTCAAACTTTAGAACGGAAAAGGAAACATCTTCAGGACGAGAAAGTCTGGAGAATGAAAAAAGAAACGTTTTCAGAACACTAAAGTCTGGAGAAAGGAAAAAGAAATGTTTTCAGAATGAAAAAAGCAAATATCTTTAGAATAGAAAAGTCTAAAGAACGGAAAAAGAAAAGTCTGGAGAATAGAAAAATAAATGTCTTCAGAACGGGAAAGTCAGGAGAATGGAAAAGGAAGTCTTCAAAACGGGAAAGTTTAGAGAAAGGAAAAGGAAATATCTTCAGAATGGAAAAGAAAAGAAGTTGAGGAAAAACCTTCATCTCATTAAAGAAACGTTGAGGAAAGAAGAGCGGAAGAACAGAAAAAGAAATATCTTTAGAACAGGAAAGTCTGAAGAACGGAAAAGGAAACGTCTTCAGGACGGGAAAGTCTGGAGAACAGAAAAAGAAATGTTTTTAAAACAGAAAAGGAAATGTTTTCAGAATGGAAAAGTTTAAAGAATAGAAAAGGAAACATCTACAAAACGGGAAATTCTGGAGAACAGAAAAGGAAATGTCTTCAGAATGAGAAAGTTTGCAGAATGGAAAAGGAAACATCTTCAGAACGGGAAAGTCTGGAGAACAGAAAAGAAAATGTTTTCAGAACGAAAAAGAAAATGTCTTCAGAATAGAAAAGAAGTTGAGGAAAGAACTTCAGAATAGAAAAAAGTTCAGGAAAGAACTTCAGAGTAGAAAAGAAAAGAAGTTGAGAAAATAACTTCAGAATAGAAAAGAATTTAAGGAAAGAACTTCAGAGTAGAAAAGAAAAGAAGTTGGGGAAAGAACTTCAGAACAGAAACGAAGTTGAGGAAAGAACTAATGAGAAGAAAAGAAAAGAAGTTGAGGAAAGAACTTCAGAACATAAAAGAAGTTGAGGAAAGAAATGATGAGCATAAAAGAAAAGAAGTTGAGGAAATCACTTCAGAACAGAAAAGAAGTTGAGGAAAGAACTAAGGAGCTTTAAAGAAAACAAGTTGAGGAAAGAACTAGGGAGCAGAAAAGAAAAGAAGTTGAGGAAAAGACTTCAGGGCTAAGTAAATAAAAGTCGAGTAAAGAAAAGTGAAAAGAAAGGTTGAGCTGACTAGAGGAAGGACAAGTAAAGCCAAGTAAAGGAAGGCCAAGCAAAGGAAGGCCGCGGCTTCAAATTTTAGAACGGGAAGGAAAAAGAAGTGAGAAAAGGAAGGAAAAAAGTTAAAGCAGAAAAAGGAAACCGAAAAGGAGAAATTGAGAAATACGAAATAAGTTCAAAGCGGAGTAAAGGAAAGGAAACAGGAAAAACTTTATTGGTGAACTAGTAGTAAATCAAAACGAGGCCATGGTTCCACAGAAGGAGCTTGAGTCCTTGAGAATGTATACGGACGCCGTTCTCAGAAGAAAATAAAAATGAGATCATGGTTATTTATTTGAACCTAAGTCTCCACTAAAAAAGAAAATGACAGTTCGTAATTTCTTATCTCAAAATGAAGATAGGGTCATGGTTCTTTATTTGAACCTAAGTTTTTGAGGAAGCATGTATATCATAAGAAAATCAAAGTCCTATTCTCAGGAATAGATTTCACAAAAGAACATAGTTATTCTCAAGAGAAATGAGAGCTAAAAGTTTCCTAAGTATTTAAGAAATGATTTTGTTGAAAGCTTGAAGTCGGCATAGTACTGGATTTTGATCACTAATGAAGTACAACAAAAGGGAGTTCAATAGAAGAAAAATTACGCAAACAGACTAATTCATGTTGATCAAAGCAGAAGTACAAAGGGAAAATATGAAACGAGAGAAGGAAAAAGAAAATAAGGAAACAATAGAAATTTTACCAACAAATGTGGAACATCAAACTCAAACTCATGTGATGCATTATGAAACGGTACACTCACTCCTTACTCATCTCAATAAATTATTATGTTATTGTTATTATACAACATTCTTGTCACGGATTTTAACATATGAGAGAAGGAAAATGAAAAATGAATTAATGGGAAAACTCTACCAATGAGTCCATCGTGAAAGGAACAAAAAGTCATAACAGCAAATGAAGAAGAAGTAATCATCATCGACAGCAAACTAATAAAAAATTGTTCGAAAACAAAAAAGGCAAATGAAAAGCTGAGAAGTTCATAATAGCTTCAAGAGCTGAGCCTAGACCAGAAGACAGAGCTGAGCTCAGTTCAGAAAACTCAAAAGTAAAGCTTCAAAAGCTAAACCCATACCAGAAGGTAGAGCTGAGCCCAAACCAAAAGGTATAGCAGAGCTTAGACCAGAAAGCTCAGAAGTTCATGACGTGAAAGTTTTAGGAGCTGAACTCAGACCAGAAATCTCAAACCTGAACGCCAAAAGCTTTGGCATTCCAAAAAAGAAAAAGTCAGAACTTCAGAATTAAGGAAAGAACTTCAGAGTATAAATTCTTATCCAAAGAATATTATATCACTTCAAGTCAGAGAAGTAATATATATATAGAGGTCTATGAGATCCCAATGAATCTAGTGTTAAAGATTGGGGAATCAAATCATTACACCTGAATGAAGAGAGACTTCATCAAGTGTAATGGGTGAAAATGAACAGGAATAATTCTCGGTGTTTGGCCACACCAACAGAGAAGAATAATAATTAAAGCAAATGTCACGGAAGCATTATGAGAATAGTTGAATTTTTCATGTTGGCAGATTTGAAGAAACTGATATGGGGCTACTCGCCTAACCAAGGAGATGAAGTATAAAAGTCACATTTGGTTTCACGAAATTCAGAGAAGCCAATCGAAGGAATCATCACCGTGGGAAAGCTGGTAGAAATCACTACAAGTATTAGATTCGTCACGCTACGCCAAATGATTCAAATTCAAAAAGTTGTTAATACTGATAAGCAAGATGTACGGGCGAAATTTCACATGACACGTGGCAAGATCTGGACCGAAGACTCCAACGAGGAGAAGATAGAATGAGAACCGTACGATGAACTAGGTGGTTATGAAGAATAGACCAATTAGACAAAAGTACATGAATTACCGACGTGACAATCTAAAGAAATGCTAATCAAGATCATTAGATTGGTCAGACGGTCAAGATTTACTAAATTGTTAATGTGATAAGCTAGATCTCAGAGAATATTCTATTGATCCTATTTTTAGATAGAATTAGATAAGTTGTATCAGATTCTATGTTAGTGATTGAAAGCCTATTAATAAAAGCAAGATGTGACTCCAACAGGGAACTGAATAATCCTCAACACCCATGAGAAACAAGCTGACTATGCAGCTTACATTAGCCTTGTAAATCATTTCTCCATATTGAAATACGATCGAAACCTCCCCGTAGTTTTCCTTTCCTTTAAGAGTTTTTCACATAAATCATAGTGTTGTTATTCTCTCATTCTCTTTCTTAATTAATCTCTATATTTTTATATTATGATGTAGGGAATTCACGATCAATTCTCAAATACCGTAAATTTTTTCCTTTACAGAAACAATAAGGCAAAACACAAACAATTAAACTGGGGAAGGAAACAAGCAGCTTTCTGAAATAAAAAAATATAAAACAATTGTGAATAATGAAACAAATGTAATTCTAGTTAATAGAACTGCAAATATTCCTTATCTGTCCAGCTGAACCTGTAAGAGGTTCAATGTCTCCCATTTTAATCATTGCCGAAGCGAAATCAGAATTAAACAATTGAGGACTTCTGTTATAATCTGAAACAATGTTGTCTGTGGAACCTCCGCTAAATAGTACTTGGTCTGATTCAAGAAGACCTTTTTTCTGAATTAAGTTCTTGAAGTAATTGTTATCAAAAGAATTTGGTGTGACCAAATCAAGTGGTGCCAAGTTTCCATTGCCATCATTATTGGAAGATGGACAACGACGTCTACGTGTGCTAGCAAATCCAGAGTCAATGTCGCTTGCATTATTGTATATCCTATCACGGAATGTGAGGCATTGAGCTTGTCCTATGGTATGTGCACCTGACAAGGCAACCATATCTCTTGCACGAAGACCTTTATTAGCAAAGAGAGAGATGAGTCTTTCAAGACTGTCTTGAAAACCAGGGAGATCAGATCCTGCTTCACTTGGATTTGCAGTGGTAGAATCTCTTCTTCCAAGCTTTACTGTCCAAGATGGACCTCCTACCTTATTGTATACAAAGTTAATAACCGTTATTGCCTACGTTATTATTCCAATAGACTGAGGATACAAAGTGCATATTGTTGTTACTGCTAAAACGGTATTATAACTTACCATAGCAGATGCATCTCTTGCTGCTACAGCCAGAATGTCAGCACAAGAAACAACTCCAGGACATATCTGCTCTACCTGGGTTTTCGCAATGGCTATGACTCCATAACCTCTTGCAGAATCTCTGTTAGGTATTACGTTTTGTTCTCCAGTTATTGTAGCAGTGTCATCTAGTAGTATTGATGCATCACAACCCTTCATAGTAAAAAAAAAATTGAGATCAAGATTTCTATCCTCACAAACTTGAGCTTTTTTACTGGGGAATGAAGTAAACATAATAATAAATTAACTAAATTATTTACCTGAACAAAACAATCATGGAAATGGAGGCGAATAAGAGAGGCGGCCATTCGACGTTCTTGTGAAATGGATTGCCTAATTGATGTTCTAATAGTACTAAGTGCATTTGGACAAATATTGTCATAAAATGTAGAAGAGAGTTGAGCTTTGCATGGTATACTAAAAGTTAGCATGGATGCCAACATAAATGCATAGAGAATATTCTGAGAAGTGAAAGAAATCGAAGAGCAAGAAGGAATTGCCATATTTTTTAAACAATGAGACAATTGAAAAAACAAACAGTAGAGAGAATCGTGGATGAAGATTGAGATGGAGAAAAAGAAGGTTAAGCTCATGTATTTATAGCGTAGGTAGAACACTTCTATTGTTGTTGTGTTTGGGTAAGGCAGCAGCGTTTCCAACTCTTTCTGACTAATTCTTAAAATTATTTGGTGAGAAAAGTAAAAGTCAGATTTGACAATGGATGCGTAACGGTTCATAATTATATATATCTATTTGTCGTTGACTCTTCGAAATGGCAGCCGCCTTTATTCATCTTTTGTACGTGAGGGTAATATTACGCAAACACCGTGGCATGGCATTGAGACTGTTATGATTAGAGGATTTTTTTATAAAAGTACTTACTTTAAAAAAAATTAAAATATAATACTTTTTCAAATTGATTCTAAACGTAAGGTACTTTTTGGCAGGTCGGCGAAGTCATCTTTGCTACAATTTTCTAAAAGTGTAAGTCATCTTTTACAAAGACGATTTCATAGTGTCCCTTTTAAAATCACAGAAACGATTGATTTCACATCAAGACAGAATCAAAAAAGCATTTTTCACTTCTCCCTTCCTTTGAACGACGACTGAACCATTCCCCTCCCCCATCTATTTGCTTTTCGCTGCACTTATGATGACGAGAATTCTCCGTCATTTAATTACTTTTCACGGCACTCTATGATGATCGTTTTTATTTAAAATAGTAAAGATGACAACCCGATAGATGAGAGTTGGTCAGTCGTCATTATAGGGTTATAATAGCGGTTTTTCACCGTCATCTAAAACACAATTTTTGTTGTATTGCACACAGGTAACTGAATTACAAACATATGAAAGACGTCCAAAAATAATAAGAAGACGACCACCGTGTGGAACATGATGGAGTTATTTGTATTATGTAACAACCATTTTTATAATAATCAATGTGTTTGAATTTGTAATTTTGTTATTGATAATATTGAAGTTTTAATGATATTTTAAGTCATATATGTCTTCATGTCTTATGATTTGTTAAAAGTGTAAGCTGCTTATTGAATGTGTTGGAATAATATTATAATGTTCTACAGAATGATTTTCATATGCAGTTTTGATTTCACTGTTGTAATGGGTGAAATTTGAGAATGGTAGCAAGAGAGAAGAGGGTGAAGTTTGAACATCATACATACGTCTTTATGAAAAGTTATTTTTTAAATATTTAGCATTTCTATTATTTAGCATCGTTATAACAAAACAATACATGTATTATGTGTAGCATATATATACGCTTATTAAAAATCTATTTTTAATTATTTATTTATTGTGTTTGATATGAGACCGTATAATGAATGCTACAATACCCCATAATATTTTGGGTAAAAAGCCACTTATATCCCTTGAGCTTTAGAGGAATGGAGACTTTTAGTCCATAAACTTTGAATGTGGATATTTTAGGTCCTCAACTTTCAAAATATTACTCTGCTAGTCCAAATTTTAACCGACGTTATTAAAGTGTGGTAAAAACCACCAACGTGCCTTGAACTTTGGGGAGCTGGTCACTTTAGTTCCTCTACTATGTAATTAGACATTCTGTTCCATCAACTTACAAATTGTTGACTTTTTTTAGGCTAAGATTTAGCAGCCGTTATAATACACGCATTGTCATTAAATTGCAAACAGCATCAGCATCAATGACAACACCTTTATCTTAAGCATTATTAGTTCACTGCCTCTAATAGTCATTTTAAATGATAAACATTACGTTTCATAAGAAACGAAGAGATACAAAGATCATTAAAATCTGAATCAAACTATCATATCTAAATAGAAATACTCGATTACATTTAATAGTCTTACCATCAAGCTCAATCTCCAGCTAGCAATATCCAACTGCATAGAAAAACAATATCTAGAAAGTACGAGACAGTATGACGTGTCAGAAATTTGAATAAAGAAACCAAACGGCTCTTAAATGGGAAAACAAAAAATTGATCACAATAGTTTATGCTAACAAATTCTTGTATTTTTTTCTCTTTCAAAATTATTGGGGAAAAACTGCATTTCTAAAAAAAATCAAGAGAAAACTATTTGCAATGCAGTGAAGAAGCATACCTTTCTAAAAAAGAATTGACACCTATCAATCTGACATTTTGTTCTAAGAATCGTTACTAAAGGACTACGTTGAGAGGCTTGTTCAGTAGGGACATTTGAAAGAATATGATATGAGACAGGACCAACCAAGGAGGGATCAAAAGACATTGAGAACAATGGACACCATGTTCACCATGACGGAGCCAGAAGGAACAACCAGGAAGGAAAGAAAAATCTACTATAAAAAACCCACCTCGATGTAATAATGATTGAGACAAAGCAATTGGAAGCGTGCCGATTATTCTTTATGAGGAAAGAAACTAACATGATGGGCACAATGACGCTCTTTGTGATCATCATTCAGATTGGAAACTATTTATTGCGTAGGGTACTGATTGATGATGGAAGTGTTGTGAACATACTCCACCGTTTAACACTTGAGAAGATGGCGATAGACGCCCAGAAGCTGAACGGCCCAAGACACCCACTCATAGGGGTCAATGGGACAATAATGTATTCTGAAGGGATTTTTTCACTCTCGGTGCAGGCTGACCCGTTCAACCACATCGCTGATTTTATGGTCATTGAGGCATGGTCTCCCTACAATGTAATCCTGGTAAAAACATGGATTTATAAGATGAGACATGTTCCATCAACCTACTACTATACTTTGAAGTATCTGTCACCATATGGGCTACAGACCATTATGGGGGATCAAGCATCGGCCAGATGTTGCACTGTGTCAGTACTTGATTTTATAAAGAAGAAGGATCTCCCTGTTCTTGAGAGCGGTGAAAAAATTTAACAATAGCAATTAGATGTGCACCAACCAAGCGAGAGCAACCCAAGGTATGAAACCGGAAGCAAGACCAAACCCGTAGGCCTAGGAAAAGGAAAAGTAACCATAGTGGGAGCAGGACTGTCTAAAGCTGAAAAGGGAGAGCTTATCAAGTTCCTTTGGAAGAATGTTGATATTTTTCCCACCACTACCGTGGAAATGACAAGTATTGATGAGTAGATAATTTTTCATAAATTGAATGCTGATCCTTTCGTTAAGTGAGTAAAACAGAAGAAGCAATCCTTCGCTCCCGAGAGAAAAATTGCAATAAAAGAAGAAGTGAAAAAGTTGCTCAAAGCAGGGTTCATCAGATAAGTCAGTTACCCGAAGTGGCTAGAAAACGTTGTGATGGTAAAGAAAAGAATGGAAAATGGAAAATCTACCTGGATTTTATGGATCTAAATAAAGCATGCCCAAGGATGATTACCCGTATACAAGAATTGATGAAATGGTGGATTCCACATCCAAACACGAGCTCTTGAGCTTCATGTATGCTTATTCTGGATATAATTAAGTGAAATGTTCCATTTATATTAGGAAAAATATATTTTATCACTGACATTGAAAATATATTTTAAAAATATAGGGGCAACGTACCAAAGATTAGTTAATAAAGTCTTTGAGAACCAACTCAAAAAATGATGGAAGTATATGTAGACGATATGCCTGTCAAGGCAGAAAGAAGGGAAGATCACATTCGCAACCTGGAAGAAGCTTACTTAACCCTAAGAGAAAGCAATATGAAGCTGAATCTAGAAAAGTGTACTTTTGGAGTGGTGGTGGAAACATTTCTAGGGCATTTGATGAACAGTAGGGAAATTGAAATCAATCCAGGTCAAATAACGGCAATCATGGATATGAAATCACCACAGACAGTAAAGGAGATCCAAAGCTTGATAGGAAAGTTAGCGGCTTTAAATAGATTATTGTTTAGGTCAACAAACAAATGCAAATCATTCTTTGCCAAGTTGAGGAAGAATTCTAGACAATAGTAAGATGAGGGGTGTGAAGATGATTTACAAAAATTCAAAGAGTATTTGACTTCACCTCACAACATTTGACTTCAAAGAGTAGACATGAGAAGAGTTATCCAATATTCTCGCACTGCCAAAAATTGCAATAAGCGTAGAACTCATCAAAATGGAAGGAGGGTGTCAAAAACCTGTCTACTTTGTGAGCAGCAACCACATAAGCTAGATACGGGGAAATGGAGAAGCTGGTGCTTGCCTTGGTGGTTATTGCAAGGAAGCTCGAACATTATAGAGACATACCATAAATATGGTGATGGAGTTTGCCATAAGGAGTCTATTGCACTTACCTGAGACAATTGGAAGACTTACAAAGTGTGCAACTTGAGCTTGGGGCATATGACATCAGGTATGCTCCCCACACTGCCATAAAAGCTCAAGTCCTGGCAGACATCATTGTAGAATTTACTTATGAGGACAAAGAACATGATCCAATGAAGGTGAAAAAAGGAGAAGACGCATGGACTCTATTCGTGGACAGAGCATCAAATCATCATGGGGTTGGAGCGGGTGTGGTAGTTCAGACTCCGCATGGAGAAACTTTTAAACAACCTTTGTCATTCGATTTACAAGCATAAAAAAAATGAAGTATTCAAGGTAACAATAGTAAAAAATATTTTACAATTCAATGGTAGTTGCTAACCAAATCGCAGGAAAATACAACGCAAAAGATAACCGGATGGAAGTATACTTACAGAGTGCCAAGGAAATGTTATAGCTGTTTAAAGACCATGAGATTACGTAAATACCTAGAGCAGAAAATTCAAGGGTGGATGTATTAATTAGCTTGGGGTCGTGAGCCCAAATTCTGTTGAGAAGAACAGTAACTATAGAGTATTGGAGTGAATTAAGTGCAAAGATGTCCATTCAAGCAGAAGTCACAACGAAAAATGATGCGAATGATTGTAGGAGGAATATAGTGCAGTACCTGCTTTATCAGGAACTCCCAGCCAATAAAATGGAAGATCAGAAGCTCTATAAGCAGAGTGCTAGGTACACCATGGTTGATGGGGAGCCGTATAGAAGATCATTCTCAGACTCATACCTTAAACGTCTTTCCCCAATAGAAGCCCAATACGTAATGACCAAAGTACACGAATGAATCTATGGAAATTATTCTGGTGGGAGGTCTGTAGCTAATAAGTTATTGAATGAAATGTACTACTGGCAAAAAATGCAAGAGGAAGCGAAGTCCTTCGTGAAGAAGTGTGACAATTGCCAACGATATTCTCCCATTCCAAAGATGGCTCCTGAGGCATTACATACACTATTGAACCCATGGCTGTTCATGTAGTGGGGAATTGATGTAGTTGGGCTGCTACCAATGACTCTTGCTCATAAAAGATTCTTACTAGAGGTGACTGACTACTTTACAAAGTGAATAGAAGCAGAAGCACTAACAAGAGTGGGGGAAGAGGAGGGAAGGCAGTTCTTATGGAAAAATATTGTGTGCAGGTATGAGATCCCTAAAGTACTTGTCTCGGACAATGGGCTCAGTTTACTAGAATTCTGGTGAAAAGCTTTTGCGATGATCTCTGAATAAAAAATAGATTGTCAACTTCGTACTACCCACATGGCAACGTGAAAGGAGAAAGGAAAAATAGAACGATATTGGAGAATCTGAAAAAATGACTAGAAGTTGCAAAAGAGAAGTGGGTTGAAGAGTTACCATCAATTCTTTGAGCGTATCGTAAAGATGTATTTATAATGTTCTAGAAACCCTAAAATTATAACCAAAACAACTTTTAGGTCTCCGAAAGTGCTAAAAAGGTGTTTTTTGCGCCGGAAACTTCCAGGCCTCTGAAAGTGTGACGGGTATTTTACGGGTCACGTGGTTCAACCCGAGTCAAAAGTTGACCTACGCGTGCCACGATCCATTAGCTCTAGAATTTTAAAAAGCTCAGCGTCCACATCAAATTGACATTTTAGGGAAAACAGATAGAAGAGAACAAAATGATGAAGGAAAACAAACATCCATTTGGTGATTAACCAACTAATTAGATGCTACTCCATATAAGACAATAAGAAGAACAAAAGGAACAATATACAATTATTATCATAAGAAGACATTAACAGCCATGATTAAACACGGAGAATCTTCAATGCCATATCACCCACATATTGAAAAAAGAAAAGCATAAATCGAAGTAGTGTCAATAAAAATGAAATGCAAAATACCAAATTGAAGCAGATAGATGAATTGTTGAAAATAAGAGAGACGAAGCTCTTATTTTCTCACCCAACATTTTTGGCACATTTCATGGAGAGAAGGGAAACAACAAACTTCTAGGGTTTTATGGAGAGAAAGGAAATATGAAATAAAACTAGTAACCTCAACGCTAACAGAGGGAGACTGGCAATGGCGATGAGAAAGACCTACAATAATGTCGAAGGAAGGCGATGGAGGGATGCCACCAACGACGATGCATGAAGGAGGTGAATACCATGATTTTGAGGGGTTTAAAGGAAGTCATCCAAAATTGTGATTTTGAGGGTTTTTGGGTTCGGGTCATTGAGACAGTTGGGTCAATAGTACTTAGATCTGTCTAGATCTAAGTTTATTTAAGACATTTTACTTTAAAATTATTTGAAACAGATTGGACCTATTTATCTTTTTTTCCAAAGAGGAGCGGAGCCAAAATATCGTTCAAGAAGTCAACTTCCACTACTACAAAAAAGCTTATGATGAATGAAATCCATTATCAAAATTCTTAGATAATGGTTGCCGACCGTTATTTAGGCGGGTGTATCATAAGGCCTTTTACACTGTCGTGATTTCAAACCTTTGATCATAGTTTTAAAATGAATAATACGCATTATTAATGACATTTAATAAGGGGGAACACCAGTAGTAGAGACTTCTAATAACGTGTTGTCATCGATATTAAAAGACGAAACGTGTTTCAGTCATTCGTCGTGATTAAAACCTTACAACTGTTATCAAATGTTTTAAATAACGTATATTCACCGTTACTAAAATACAAACCGGTTATTTAAAAGAACGTTAATCATTTGTTTTAATAAGGGTTATTCACTGTTATTGAAATCGTTTTAAAAACTGTTAATGTATATAAATTTATAACAGTTTTCCATGATAGAAATAGAAATAGCTTTTGTAACGTGTACATAAAATAGTTTCTATCGCCTCTGGCTGAAACATATTTTAGAACAGTTAGTACAAATTTGAAATCAAAAGATGAAAAATAATTATACAACCTAAAACATCATGTAGCATTACACTAGACATCAACATACAAAATTATCCATTCTAATGTTCATGCATCAGTAGCCATCCATATATTATACAACATTGATTATATAGCAAGAGTCATTCAGATATGATCTAAACACCTTGATTTCAAGAAAAATCATTGATCTACATATGTTTTAACGAATTGAGCCCTTGTACCAGTGAGGATCTCATCAATTTTATACGTCGAATAAGGACCTTTTCTACCAAACTGTAAACACAGATGTACAGGGATTGATGAGTTATCATTTTATCATAAATGGCGACAGCGTTGGACGAAATAAAGAAGAAGAATGTGGCTTTCTCCAGGGGAATAAATTAGCTGCAAAATATTCTGGACACGTGATAATACATACGATCAAGATATACCAAAAGACTGATGGAGAATCAGTCAAATACCATTACTGCCTCACCCTTTTTTATCCCAGATTTTCTATGACTTAATTCTAATTATAGAAGATCTTTCATAAAACATTTAGTTAATAAGCCTATAAATACACATGATGTAAATGTCCATAGTGAAAGCATTCGACTATCGAGATATACTCCGCTTTGATACTTCTCACAAATCTCACATTCAATTTCTCATTTAACTTTATCAATATCTAGAGTAATTCCTTTATAGGTTGATTCTTTCATTGAAAGGAGAAATATACACAGAAAAACCTTCTGGTAAAACTAAAGGAAAGATTCCTATAACAAGATCAACACAGTTCGTGACAACGAAAACATGGCATGTTCCCAGGTCAAATCACGTAGCAGTATGCAGAAATCAAGGCTATGGTAGAAGCAGTCCTTACGGGGATGGTGAACATGAAAAACCAAAGTAATGAAGAACCCAAGCTATATTACAAACAATATAGGAGCAAGTTACTGCTATGCAACATAAGGTAATGCAAAACAAGACTGATATAAGTTAAAATTTGCATGTAGGTGAAGAGGAAAATTCAAGGAATTGAGCGAAATAGTAAGGAAACCATGGAGACCAAGCTACTGATAGGGTGAACTTGAACATGAGCTGAAACTAGCGGCAGCAAGATGATAGAGACAAGGATGTACAATCCAAATGTTCTAAAAGAGAGACAGGTGGAGAAATAGAGCAATGGAAATCTTGACGGAGCACGCTATAAAAAAAGTTAGAGAAAAAATTATCAAAATTAGGAAGCTGGGAACTACCTCAGTAACAGATATAAACTCCCTAACCAGATCGTCGTTGAGTTCAGAGATCTTCTCTGCTCCAATATTGAAAAAATTCATTGCACTAAAGTTCAAGTGTTAAAGATAAAAATCAGACCTACTTTTTCACCTTCCCAAGTTCAGACAATTGATGGCCTTCTAACAACATGAGGACGAGCTCATATACAGGATGTTCCTCACTAGCTAAGGCGGAAACATACTTAAATGTTATCATTCTCTCTCCTTATGTTCAATCACTAACTTTTCTACTATGTCTGCGGCGATACACGGCGAAAGGTGTTGTGGTGTTTTAAGAAAATTATAGTCAGATAAACGATCGCATCATCGAAGATCCTAAAGATAAAAACTTTTTAATTGAAAAAATCTTTTTTGGATCGAATCCATTACATCTTTATATATTAAATCAAAGACATACATAGATATAAAATATACCTCTTATAGTCCAATCAAGCATCCTTGCAATACATGACTTGTTATTCCACAAATGATAGACTTTGAGATCCACACCACGATCTTCCAAGTCAATCCTCAAATACACTAAGACATGTGTGAGCATGTAGAATATATCAAGAACACTTTTATATCTCTAGATATACTCAGCATATGAGATCTGGAGATTTTCAAAAACTATTAATTTGTGAGAGAAAACTCTAATCGAAAAATAATTAAACGTTCTTCATAGAGCTTTTTGATTAACTTTTAATCTAAAAGAGTTCACTCCTGATTTCAACTACGTTCTTTACACACTGAAGCCAAAAAAAATATCAATATATTATCTAGATAATATCATATCAAATTTTTTTTAAGGATAAAATAATAAATTAAATATAAATGTGCAGTTGAAGTGGGACCTACTACAATTGTACAACACTGTAGTGCCACACAGCACTGCAGTGTACCGTGAGTAGTCACAATGCCTCACGACAGTATAGTTTCATGGCACAACTGTGGTGGCGGGAGGCACTTCAGCGTACCACGTCCCATCGTAGTTCCACGTGGCACTACAGTAGTCCATATCAATCTTTGATTAAAAATCAATGATTGACATGTGGCAATCCAACATGCGACATGGAAATTTTTGTAAATTTATTATTTATTTAAGTCAAATAAATATCTAGATATCAGTTAATTCAAAATTAATTTTGATCTCTCAATAAATAATTTTATCTGTTTGTTAACAGATTAGATAAATCAAATCAAATCATTATCTCTTACATGCTTTGAGGGCACTATACTGAAAAATCTCCCACTTGCCCTAAAGAAAAATGTGGCATCTCTCTCAACCCCATATTGCGCATATGACCCTCAAATGACTTGCAGGAAGTATCTTTGTAAAAGGATTAACCAGGTTATGATCTAACGATGTCTTCATAACAGTCACATCTCCTCAATGCACGATCTCTCTTACAAGATGATATTTCCTCTCAATGTGCTTGCCCCTCTTGTGATTCCTTGGTACTTTGGAATTAGCTACAGCACCACTGTTGTCACAGTATAAGATTAGTGGCTTGAATACTGATCCAGATGTCGACTTTCGATAGTCTCTATCTGATTGAAAATCAAAATCAGTATATCCAGTGGGGTTCAGGTCTTCACCTGAATAAACAAGCATATAATTTCTCGTTCTCTGAAGATACTTGAGAATGTGCTTTACTGTAATCCAATATTCTAAACCAGGATTTGATTGATAACGACTCACAATTCTTACTACATAATAAATATCTGGTCTAGTACACAATATTACATACATGAGAATGCCAATAGCTGAAGCATAAGGAACCTTTATCATATCATCCTCCTCCTGAGGTATCTTAGGACACTACTCTTTGGAAAAGATAATTTCATTTCTGGTCGGTAGTTGACCTTTATTGGAATTTTCCATAGAGGACCTCTCCAGCACCTTATCAATATAAGATGCCTGAGAATGTGTCAAGAGCTTATTCTTTCTATCTCTTAGGATTGGATGCCTAGAACATAGCTAGCCTCTCCTAAATATTTCATTTGAAATTTCTCAGCTAACTACTCATTTACTTTTGATAAAGTTTCTACATCATCCCCAATGAGTAGAATATCGTCTACATAAAGAACTAAGAAAATCACAATCTTATCTTTGATGTATTTTTATGAACACACGCTTCGTCAACATATTACTCGAAGCCATACAATTTTAATAATTTCAAAGGTAAGATTCCATGATATAGATGCTTGCTTCAATCCATAAATGGATTTAAGCTGTTGGAATTATGTCCACAAACTAGGGTGTAATAACTATTTATGAGTATTTACTTATTTTTCAGACATTTCGTATTATTGAATTTAATGAATGAATGAAAGTTTTTCTATTAATTAAAGTGTATTTATTATTTACTCATGTCCTGGAACTATTGTCATCTTAAGAAGAGTAAAGACTAAGGGGTCTTCCAGACCAACTCTTATGAAATAGTTCAGAATGTTATTCGCAGTTTTAAGATTGACTGGGCAATCGAGTTCGATTACGACTGTCAGGTTGAACCAAAAGATGCCAGTCTTGGGGTATGGGAGTTGAGATTCTAACAGTTGACCTATACATGTGGTAGAACATGTTGAATAGACCAATAGCCAATTAATTTAGAGCAAATCCATTTATCTAGCTCTAAATTTAATTGTTATACCTATAAGGGTATTCTTATAATTATCTTAATCTAGAGGTGAATACAAAACTTGACTCAGTTAGTCACATTCTTTGATATGCCAAAGGAGTGAGTTCGAATTATAGGGCAATACCTCGGTTGTTGGGATCATGATTCAACTTTGTTGGAGTTGCATGATTCACAGATATGGAAATTCGTGGCGAGATTGTAAATGCAACAATATCCCCTTATGCTTTATTGATGGGTGTGTGAATAAATTAACTTGGTCAAGTATTCAATGAAATGAATCATTGAATAAGATATGGTGAACTGTACCAGACAATTCATTATTATGTCTTTTTTATTCATAGTCAATAAATGAGTTTAAGGAAATAATAACTAGAGAGGTAAAATGATAATTTTACATCTCACTCTTGTTACTAATATTCACAAAGGGTGGTAATATGTTAAAATATTGTATGGACTGTGAAATAAAAGTGTTTATTTGCACCAACAGATAATATTGCGTGCAACAATGGAGAATTGATTTGGCGTCGAACTTATAGTAGAGTCACATGATATAAAAATTAAATAGGTCGAGAATTTATAAAGATAAATTTGCAGAGTATTTGAGCCCTATAGCTTTATTTGTGTGGTTTCATTCGGTCTCAGGAGTAGCTCATAAGGATAAGAATGAAAAACAACACTAATTGGACCAAAAATATGTTTTGGACCAAGGTATATTTTTCGAACTCATATGTGATGGGTGTTGTTACTTAATTAGTGAAGAGCAAGTAATTAATGTTCAAATTTAATTAATTAATTGGTTATTTTCTAATTATTAGATAATAAGTAAATAAAATAAATTAATTAATTACTGATGGAGAACAATTTAATTTATCAATTTGGATTGATGAATTTGGACACAACTTTGACCCTAGGGAGATATGCAATTTTTCATAATAACAAATATTTGGGGGTGAATTTTTGGTAATTTAACATATAAGGGATGGCAATAGGGTTTCATCCCTAACCCTAAGACAATGTGTGATTACACATAGTTGAAAAGAGTTTCTCTCCTTCCCCCTACTTGCCGCCGAAATCCATAGAGAAGAAGGAAAAACATGACTTTTCTTCTCCATTTGTTTTGAGAGCCCACACTCAATTTCTTATCAACATCTGATTGAGATATACTTCTGAATCTTATAAGTGGTTGTTGGTGTGAAGACTAATTTAAGTTCTACGAAGAACGAAAAATGCAAGACGACTAACATGATTCCACCAAATCAAAATTTCTCCGATACAAGAAATGTATAAAATTGTTTCTACCTATATTGAATAGTTTAACTTAGTACGCATAATCGTTTGTATGATTTTAATATTTAATATTACTAAATTGGTTGATGTGAAAAAAATTTGATTTTCCACCCACAAACCGTTCGTTGTTCATTGATTTTTCCTCAAATTTTTAAAACCCGATCCAACATAAGCAACTTGCATGCTTTATGATCTTGCCCCTTTTTCATGAACCCTTCTGGTTGCATCATATAAATTTTTTTTTTAAGAGAGCTATTCAAAAAAACCGTCTTGACATCCATTTGCCATATTTCATAGTCTAAACTAGTGGCTATGGGTAAAAAGATGCGAATGGATTTTAGCATGGCAAATGGAGAGAAAGTCTCTTCATAATCGACTCCTTCCCTTTATGTTAACCTTTGGCTACTAGCCGTGCTTTAAAAGTCTCTACTTTCCCATCTGCATCTCTTTTCTTCTTGAAGATCCATTTACATACAATGGGTCTGACATCTTCAGGTGGATCTACAAGTTCCTAGACAGAATTGGAATTACATCGATTCCATTTCTTGGTTCATGGAATCTTGCCATTTCTCCTTTTTAGGATCTTCCATTGCATCTTTAAAGGTTAATAGATTTTTGTTATCATTGTTAGATACTAGGACATGTGCCTCTAGTTCACAACGAGTAGGTTATCTTACAACCCTCCCACTATGACGTTGTATCGAGGTTACCTGAACATGAACAATGGTTCTGTGGTTTGTCATTTATTAATTAATGATGAAGGCGGTCTAATCTCATCGGATTCTAATTCTTTGAGAATTAATTTACTCAGAGCTTTGTAGTTTTCCATGTAGTCGTATCCAAGGAAGGTGACATTTGTCAATACAAACACCTTTCGATCCTTGTGACTATAAAAGTACTCTCCTCTTGTTTCTGGACCATAGCCAACAAATATACAAGCTTTAGACCTTGAGTCTAACTTTCCATTCTTAGGTCTAAGAACATGAGTTGGACACCTCCATATACAGAAATGATGCAAACTAGGTTTAAAGTCATTCTATAACTCTAAAGATGTCTTGCTTACAGATTTAGAAGGCACTACATTCAAAATGTAGGTTGCCGTTTGTTCTTACTCTTGTCCTTACCATTTTTCTTCTTCCTTTTGTTGTCCTTAATAACATTGGAAGAAGGTTTTTGCTCAGCAACATTTGCCTCACCCTCTTTGGTCATACTCTTATTAAGTGACTCAACAGTCTACAGTTCATTCAACAATTGGGTCATGTTGAATTTTAACTTGTTCATAATATAGTTGGTGGTGAAGGAGAATAAGCTGGTGTGAGCGATTTAAGTATAATGCTGACTTGAGTTCGCTCATAAATGATAGCCCCATGTATTTCTGCCTCATGCGTTATATTGATCATGTTCAAAATATGGTCACGCATAGAAGTACCTTTCTTCATCTTGGTTGTCATGTAGTTCCTAGTAGCCTCATGATGACTTTGATCAGACTACTGCCAAACATCACCTGTATAGGTAGTTTCCATGCTTCCATGCTTGGTTCTTGGAACATCATTCACATTCACAAGCATGTAGCACTTAGATTTCTTGTTGGATTGAATCCAAGAAAAAACTTGTCCCTAACATTCTTAGGGGCATTGGTAGCGGGCTCCTCACGTTATTACTTAATAAGAACAAATTTGTGGTAATCACAAATTAACATCAAGTTTAAATTTGATTTCTATCTTATAAAATTATCACAATTTAATTTCTCAAGTGAAAAGTAGTAATAGGATTGCTCATGGTAGATATAATAATAAATGAAAAAGAAAACATACATAATACAATCTAATTGAAATAAATATCAAGAATTTAGAAAGTAAATGTGATGCTTGAATGCAATATATTAAACACATAAACATATCAATTACTACTCCACGATAAGATAACCTATCAATTAATGTGCCGCCTTAGGCTCGGTCAGATTAATTTTAAACTGTCTATAAAATATTCTCATCCTTATTAAAAACTCAAAATATCTCATATTTTCTCTTTTAATAATAAGGTATTGCTAATTTAGTCAAGTCATAATTATCCACTCAAAGCTTAATTGTGACTTTGTGAGCGTAACCCATTATTTCATATTCCATGACTTGATTTAGAATATGCCGCCTTAGGGTCATTCAAAACCAAACTACATCATTTAGTCCTATCTTCTTAAGAAGGTGATACAAACATCAAGCTACCTACCTTGAAACCCAATAACAAATTTTGGAAACTTGCCCAAGAAAGCTAAAAATCAGATTTGTTGAGATGAACCCTGACCCATTGATTATAAAGAATTAATAACTTAAGGTATAATGGAAATGAACCTCGAACCGGTGATTATAAGGAATCATGAACTGAAGGTATAACCGAGCGCCATAAGGATTCCAACCCTTGATAGGTTCACAAGTTCTCTACAGAACCTAAAATTACCTCACAAGATAACAATGTATCAAACTCTCAAATTTCAATATATCTCTTCCAAATTCGTGGGTGTCATATTTATACTTGGAACAAACCTCCAAGAATAGGAAAAACAATAAATAAAGACTTAAATCAACACAAACATTAATATAACAAGTCCCCACATTTTTAGAGCTATTTAGACTTATAAAATAAACTAAATATCACTATATGACTTTCTTCAATATATTTAAGCATAACAATCTAAACCAAATTCATCCCCCTATTTAATGACATTGAAAGTAGGTAAATTCATGCCCTTTCATGGCCTTATCTTGATTAGCATATTTTTGTAGATTCATTAGCCTCTTCAATTGCCTATACATGCTAATTAGTCTCTTCAATTGCCTTGATGACATGGACAAATCTTTGATTGTCTTTTGGACCCATCTTGGTCTTCCAATTTTCAGAATCTACCCAATTTTCTTGGATTTGCCCAATAAGTACTTCCTTGAATTTTTGGGCTCTAAGTCTTACAATTGGGTCACTGAGAAGTGATAAAGGATCTCTTACACAATTATAGAAAAGTTATATTATTTTTTTATTACCAAAGTTTGACTTGGATATCTTTTGATGGGTGTTTCTTTTGATTCGTAATCTGATTGTCACCTTAAAACTCTAATTCTTTGTTTTCCTTACTGATTGGGGTAATATGAATTCTTCAAAGGGAAACTCTTGATTAGTATTCTTAGTTCGATAAAGAGTTGAATAGGAAATCTCAAAGTGGAAAAAGGCAAGAGTGTGAGAAATATCATAAAAAAGCCAAAATTGAGAGTAAACACGAGTGTGAGTGACACCGGTTGAGTGCAAACACGTGAGGGAGTGTTGTGAGGACTAATTATAATCTTTCTGTTTTTCTGTATTTTTTCAATACGTCTTCTACTAAGGAAGGAGAAGAAAGGTAGGATACATCATTTTATGCAGGCAATGCTACAACAATTTGAACGCATGAATATGATGTTCACGGATATTCGAGATAGATTGGATAGGCAAGACATTGTCATTGCTAACTTGCCCGAGGGGCGACCCCAAAGAGTCTGAAAAGCTTGAATGTGAGAATGGCATGCACCTAATGAAGGACTTGATGAGGAGTATGCGGATGATATTAAGGATAAGGTGGATCAAGAATCAATTGGTGGTATGGAAAGATTCGTTCAAAGGGGAGGTAGACGTGAAAGAAATTTTTAGAGGCATCCTAGACCACGAAATGAAGTTGATAGAAACTTAGGAAGCATCATGATGAAGATTCCTTAATTCTAAGGATGGAATGATCTGGAAGCATACTTGGAGTGGGAAAAGAAGGTGGACTTGATCTTTGAATCCACAATTATTTCGAAGAGAAAAAGTTAAAACTTGCTATTATGGAATTTACTAATTATGCTATAATATGGTGGGATCAACTTGTGATAAATAGGAAGAGAAACCAAGAGAGGCCAATTGAGTGTTGGGTTCAATGAAGGCCCTCATGAGGAGGCGATTTGTTCCTAACCACTACTATAGGGACTTGTTCCTGAAACTACAAAACCTTACTCAAGGTACCAAAAGTGTGGATGACTACTACAAAGAGATAGAAATAACTTTGATTCGAGAGAACCAGGAGAATGCCAATGTTGTGGAGCTACAACACTATGTGGAGTTGGAGGACATGGTGCATATGGCAATAAAGGTAGAAAGACAATTTAAGAGAAAGAGCAACTAAACATTTCAAAATTCAGCATCTTCTAGAACTTGGAAGACGAATTGGAAGAAGGAAGATATGGCTATTTCTAATGCTAAACTCGATCCATCTAAGAGAAAAGAAGAAGTGACCAGTAAAGGTAAAGGTAAATTTGAATCTCAAACTCGAAATCGTGATATAAAATGTTTTCGTTGTTTGGGTGTAGGACATATTGCTCACAATGACCAAACAAGAGGCCAATGGTTATACGTGCTGATGGAGAAATGGAGATAGAAAGTGAAGGTGAAGATGACCAAATACCACCACTTGAGGAGGAAGGTGATGATGATGTGGAGTATCCAGATGAGTGTGAAACCCTTGTGGCTAGGTGTACTTTAAGTACCTTAGTCAAGGAGGATGATATGGAGGAACAAAGAGAAAATATTTTTCACACTAGATGCCAAATCAAAGACAAAGTATGTAGCATGATTATTGATGGGAGGAGCTGCACCAATGTTTCTAGTACCCCTTTAGTTGAAAAACTAAGGTTACCAACCTCAAAGCACCCAAGACCGTACAAGCTACAATGGCTGAATAATTCTGGAGAGGTAAAGGTCAATAAGAAAGTACTTGTGTCCTTTTCAATTGCGAAATATAAAGATGAAATAATTTGTGATGTTGTTCCCATTAAAGCGGGTCACTTGTTGCTAGGGCTTCCATGGCAATTTGATAGGAAGGCCATCCATGATGGGTTCAAAAACAGATATACTTTGGTTAAAAATGGTAAATCCATCACTCTTGCACCTTTATCCCCAAAGCAAGTTTATGAAGATCAACTCAAGTTGAAAAGAGAATACGAGCAAAAGAAAGCTAGTGAGTATGAGGTTATAAAAAAAGAGTGGAAGTGAGAAATCAAGAGAGATTGAAAGTACAAAACAAAGTCAAAGAGAGAAAAGAAAAATAGAGGGGAGAGAAAATCAAGAGAGATCTTTTGAGAGAACAAACGAGGAAGAAAAGAAACAATCAAGCTTTTATGAAAGAGCGAGTGATGTCAAAAGTGCTTTTATGCAAGACAGTCGATGATTATAATTTTGTATAAAGAGTCATGTTTTAACACTAATGAAGTTGATGAATCTTTACCTAGTGTTATTGTTTCTTTGTTGCAGGAATATGGAGACGTATTTCTCGAAGAAGTACCTAGTGGGTTGCCACCCATTAGAGGGATAAAGCATTAAATTTATTTTGTTCCGGGAGCTTCAATTCCTAACCGTCCAGCCTATCAGAGTAATCCGGAGGAGACAAAGGAGCTTCAAATGCAAGTTGAGGAGCTAATGTCTAAAGGACATGTGAGGGAAAGTATGAGTCCATGTACAGTACCGATGTTACTCGTGCATAAGAAAGTTGGATCATGGAGGATGTGTGTTGACTGTAGAGCTATCAATAACATCACGGTAAAATATTGACACCCTATTCCTAGGCTAGATGATATGTTAGATGAATTGCATGGATTATGTCTTTTCACAAAAATTGATTTGAAAAGTGGATATCATCAAATAAGAATGAAAGAGGGAGATGAGTGGAAAACTACTTTTAAGACTAAATATGGTGTGTATGAGTGGTCGGTCATGGCATTTGGTCTAACTAATGCACCAAGCACATTTATGAGATTGATGAATCATGTATTGAGTGCATTTTTAGGTAGATTTGTTGTGGTTTACTTTGATGATATCTTGGTGTATATTAAGTGCTTAAATGATCATATTGAACATATGAAGTGTTTGCTTGATGTTTTAAGAAAGGAAAAGTTATATGCCAATTTCAAAAAGTGTTCATTTTGCATGGAAAAAGTTATGTTTCTTGGTTATGTTGTTAGTGTGGAGGGAATTACAGTTGATGAAGACAAAGTGAAGGCTATCCACGAATGCCCTCAACTCAATCCATTACGGAGGTAAGGAGTTTTCATGGTTTGGATAACTTTTATAGGCATTTTGTCAATGATTTCAGCACATAGCCGTACCACTCACCGAGGATGTTAAAAAGTCTGTTGGATTTAAATGGGGTAATGCGCAAGAACGTGCTTTTAATTTGATGAAGGAAATGTTATGTGCTAAACCTTTATTAGCATTATCTAACTTTTCTAAGACTTTTGAGATTGAGTGTGATGCCTCAAGAATAGGTATTGGAGTTGTTTAGATGCAAGAAAAGCGGCCAATCGCCTATTTTAGTAAAAAACTAAATAGGGCAGCATTGAATTACCGAGCTATGACAAAGAGATATATGCATTGGTGAGAGCATTGGAGACTTGGCAACATTACCTTTGGCCTAAGGAGTTCGTTATACATATTGATCATGAGTCATTGAAGCAGTTGAAGGGGCAAGTAAGTTGAATGAAAGGCATGCCAAGTGGGTAGAATTTATTGAGACTTTTCCTTCCATCATTAATACAAACAAGGTCACTACTATAAAATGGGGTTTAGATGATGGTGAAAACCCATCATCAAAATCTTTTAATGATGGGGATACGACTGTCATCTATCGGGTTGTCATCTAAACTCATTTTACCAAAAATTGTCGTCAAAAGATGCCACCAAAATACTTTTGATGAAGGGGAATCCCCATCATTAAACGTGCTACAAAAACACCTATAATAACGGGCAACGGGGATTCATTTTAAAAAAAATGTCATGGAAAGACAAAAACCTGTCTTTTCCTGACAGCCCTTCATCCCCTCAATATTGCCATCACTAATATGATAGGCATTCTTTCTAGGTCTTACCTGCAAACAAAGTATTTCAACGTGCTTAAAGAATCACCAATCCGTAACACATTTCAAAATTATTCGATTTTCAACGAACATAAACAGTTAGAAACCACTATGTAGAAGATTACATACATCTCAAACACCTAAAATCATTTTCCTCTAACTTAATTGGGGTAGACAAATACCATTGTATACACTTGAAAGAAGTTACATAGCTTGATCTAGTACAATGGTAATATCTCTACCCTTCTCAATAATGTCACACCTTATCCTCCTTGCTAGATGAACATCACCATCTGCACTGAAAAAAGTATGGAGTGTAGTAACTATTAACTTAGCCACACAAATAATTACGATAACTTGTAAACATTACTTTGGTAAGGTGAGAACTTCATAATTCAAATACTCAGATTAAATGAACAAAACAATACAATCAACAACCAAACCTGCAAAAATAGTAGGGCGCTACTTAAATAATAGTATGTCACAACACCTAATGGATATAAGATCTCTACCATTCTTGTTGGGTACACATTATTTTTTTAACTCTTGAAGTCATAGTTTGGAAATCTACAGCCTGCCCATGCCTCAACTTCTCTACTGAAGTCAAAAGTTAACATAGAGAGAATGTACCTTCAAAATCATCATAATCAATATCAATATCTTTATCATCATCTTCAATGTCAGATTCTTCAGTGATTGGAGCTGCACCTTTCTGTAGAACAGGAAGAGTAAAAAATAAACAAGATCTTCAATTATCAGAACAGAGAAAGATTAAGAGTCTGACGCAATATGTTAAATCTACATCTTTCTTGTTCCTTGAGAAAGTTACAATTTTATCAAACAAAGAAACTGGATAACCTAAAAAAATAATATAAATGGGGAGAGACTAAAGATACCAATATGTAACGAAGAATCCAAGTTTTGTACAAAAACAAAATGAAAGATAAACTAGTCAAAACTGAAGCATACCTAATATATGGACTTGGCCGGCAACGAAGGATGTAAAAATAAATCTTTCTCCTTAGATCTTAGATCTTCCAGGTGAGTACAATGTTAGTGCTACCTTTAATATTTTTTATCTTTCTCCTTTTGATGCAGGTGCTAATTTGAGGACAAATCCTTTTCAAAAGAGGGAGAATTATGCAAATTTAGTAGGTGAATATGCACGTAGATATCAACATACACGTGGGACTGGAGCTAACTATTCTAACGCTTCAATATATTTTTTCTCTTTTTTTCTTTTTCTTCAAGACAATTTTTTTTTATAACAGAAGCGAAATTCAGAAATGAAATAATTGGAATACCTATTTTATGGATGAACTAGTGAATGATATTTAGAAGGACAAAAATAAAAAAAATGACAATGATAGATTAACCTTGGTTTAGAACTGTGCTTTGATACCAAATGATGTGAACCTTAAGCGACTTGCCTTGAAACCCAACAACAAATTTTGGAAACTTGCCCAAGAAAGCTAAAAAACATATTTGTTGAGATGAACCCCGACTCATTGATTATAAAGAATCAAGAACCGAATGTATAATGGAAATGAAGCCCAACCCAGTGATTATAAGGAATCATAAACCAAAGGTATAACTGAACGCCACAAAGATTCCAACCCTTGATAAGTCACAAGTTCTCTAAAGAACCAAGAGGAAAATAACCTCACAATATAACAATGTATCAAACTCTCAAATTTCATTATATCTCTCCCAAATTGTGGGTATCATAAGTATACTTGGAACAAGCCTCCAAGAATAGGAAAAACAATAAATAAAGCCTTAAATCAACACAAACATTAATATAACAAGTCCTCACAGTTTGAGACCTATTTAGACTTATAAAATAAACTAAATATCACTATATGACTGTTTTTAATGTATTTAAGCATAACAATCTAAACCAGATTCATCCCCCTATTTAATGACATTAAAAATAGATAAATTCATGCCCTTTTATGGCCTTATCTTGCTGAGCACATTTTTGCAGATTCATTAGCCTCTTCAATTGCCTTGCATGCTAATTAGCCTCATTAATTGCCTTGATTACATGGACAAAGCTTTGATTGTCTTTTGGACCCACATTGGTCTTCTGATTTTTAGAATCTACCCAATTTTCTTGGATTATCCTAATATGTACTTCCTTGACTTTTTGGGCTATAAATCTTGTAATTGGGCCACTAGGAAGTGATAAAGGATATCTTGCAAAGTCAACTCTACTCCCACGTGTATGCTCATCTCTGTGTACATGTTTAGCTCTTAAATTTGTATCAGAAGGTCAACCATGGTATTGATACAGCTCGAAACCTTCCATAGGAGGATTAACATAAAACCATCTCGAGGCCCTTACTGTACATCACAGTGGTGTACTAATAATGGAGATCATAAGTTATATTGACATGTCAACCTTCTCTCACTCACTTTTTATAATTAATGTGTTTCTATTTTAACTAATCAATTCATTCCAATTTAATTACTAGCTAAAATAACCCTATGAATGTAAAATTCACAGTTAATCCAATCTAATTGGTTTAAGTTCATTTAACCTTCTAAAGAGCCGAAGTCAAAATTAGGTGAATTTTTAATAACTAATTAATTCACATTCATCAAACTTTAATAAAATTCTTTTTATAAAATTGGTTATCCTAAAGGTTATTATATAGCCTTTAGAGTGGTTTGGTTATCAAATTTTAACTAATTAAACCCTATTAGAAACATGATTGATTAGGACTTTCCTAATATATTTATATGAATTGTTTTGAGATATCAATTGCATGTAAACTGTTAGGGTTTAATTAGTTAAAATTTGATAATTGAATTTGATAGACAAAAAATAATTTGATAACTCATCAAACTTGGGTAAAACCCAATTAATTTTATTGTTAAAAAAATTAAAATCAATAATTATCCTTTTAAAAATCAAATTACAAATTTTAAAATTTAAATTCAAAATTCAAAATTCAAAATTTAAAAGATAAGGATATGATTTGGGTTTTCGTGACACATCACAGGGATAGGGTAACACGGTATCAGGGTTTCTGTAAAACTTCCCTCGCATTAACAACAATTCCCTTTGACGATAGGACTCTCCCTCCGCCGCCCCCATCCACCCCCATTCACCACCGCCAGCGGTCCAACCGCTAGCCTTCATGGCGGTCGTGGACTCTGATTTTTTCTTTCTCATTCATCTCGTGTGTTCTTCGTCTTCTCACGATCGGAATTTTACAACATGATATTAAAAAAAATTACAAAATTCCTATGCCCAAAATAGCTTACACAAGATCTTAGAAAAGATTAAAGAACCAAGTCTAAACCAAAAAGTCAACATACAATTAACAATTCATCATTAACCATACATTCAAAAATCAAACCATCCATTCATTCATACATATCAAAATATATGTATTATGAACGATGTAAGAACACCCACATAGTATTTAATTATAAATATATAAAGATCGCTTTGATATCAATTGCTGGAGTATGTGGCGACGCGCGGCGGAAGGCCTGGTGATGTTTAAAAAAAACTAAAATAATAAATGATCGCAACGTCGCAGATCCCAAAGATGAAAACTTTAAATTGAAAAACACGTTTTTGGATCGGTTCCATTATATATTTATATATTAAATAAAAGACATACCTGAATATAAAATATACCTCTTGTAGGCCAATCAAGCATCCTTACAATACAATGATCTTGCTATCCCACAAATGATAGACTTTCAGATCCACACCACGATCTTTCAAGCCAATCCTAAAACACACTAGAATGTGTGTGGGTACGTAGAATATATCAAAAAAACTTTTTTGTCTCTAGATGCACTTAACTCAGCACATGAGATCTAGAAATTTCAAGGAAAATTAATTAGTGTGACAAAGCTCTGATCGAAAAACAATTAAATGTTCTTCACAGAGCTTTTTGATTAACTTTTAATCTTAGAGAGTTTCACCTCTGATTTCAACTGTGTTCTTTGAACATTGAAACCAATTGAATAATATCAATATATTTTCTAGATAATGGCATATCATATTTTTTAGGGATAAAATAATAAGTTAAAAAGAAATGTGCAATTATAGTGGGACCCACTATAATGGTACAACATTGTAGTGCCACACAGTACTATACTGTGTTGTGAGGAGTCACAGTGCCTCACGAACACTGTAGTTTCATGGCACCACTCAGTGCACTGTATCCTACTGTAGTGCCACGTGGCACTACATAGTCCATGTCAATCTCTGATTCAAAATCAATGATTGACATGTCGCAGTCCAACATTCTACATGGTAATTTCTGTAAATTTAATATTTATTTTAATCCGATATCAATTAATTTAAAATTAACTTATCTGATTTTTCAATCAATTATCTTATATATTTATTAACAGATTGGATAAACCAAACCAAACCAAATCACTATCTCATAACAATTTAATATTATTTAATTTCATAAATCAAATATTCTATCTTACATATCGATTAACACAAAATTAATTGATATTATTATTTAATAATAATTTATGAAAATTACATTAAATCATTCAAATAATTAATCCTTAATTAATTAATCATATATAATTATCTCATAATTATATATTTACCTCAAAAATATAATTCCTTTTGCATGTCATTCCTTTTCTCATGTCTTGAAATATTCACACCCTAGAGAGCGTAGCACAGAGGTGACTTGGGAACCATGGACCCATAATCCTAAGCTCCAATAAACCAGATTATTAATTAAAATCTTTAATTAAATAATCTTATTTATTAATTTCATTATTACTCCACTATAAATATGGAATTACACTCTTAGATATTACACAATGTAATTACAGAGTATTCTTGTGTACTCCATTGATATAATTATTTTATGTAGTTCTGTCCACCAATTATTGGTACATAAATTAGAGCTGGTCAAAATTACCATTTTACCCTTCTAATTACCTCCCGATCCTTCAATACCATTAATTCACTAGTGAATGGTCAATTTATAATCGTCTTATAACTTTGAGCTCATTAATCATTCAGTTCCAGAATTAACACTTTAGGGAATCAATATACAATTCGTTAGGAAATATTGGATTTCAAATCTTGTAAGATCATGTTTCCAGCCATCCATGTCATTAAATCTCTAAAATGAAAGTCACTAGCCTATTTTATAAACAAACCTTAACGAGTGGATCAAAAGTTCTAGTGACATGGATAGGAGTTCATGACTACTCAAGATTCAGATTGGTCTACATATGATCATCAGGTTTGATGGGTACTAAATATTTATAATAAATGGTAAGTTAATATAGATATTAATCCACATCGGTCTTGTCCTTTATCTAATTATATAGTGTACCTTCACTAAGATGTCTATCCACATCAATGATCCAGATCTAGATCACATGCATTCATAATGCTTAGTGAACCGTACTAGAAATCATTCATTAAAGATTCCATACTTTAATATGTTACAGGTTATTTTATTCATTATCTATGATCTTAATTCTCTCGTACTTATACAAGATCATAGTCTCATTAATGAATATACAATTTTTAGATATTTATATTAAATTATTCAACAATAATTCAAAAGAACAATTATAAGAAAAATTTAATTTCATTAATTTTAAATTAAAATGTCTAAACACATACTTTGAGGGCATTATGCCCAACATTAAGAACAATACGTCATAGCCACTAAGTCATAGAAGATTCCAAGTACCTACCCACCATCTCCATCAACGAGGGAGAATCAATGTGAGACTACACGCATCGGTTCAAGGTGGAGACGGCCAAGGTGGAATATTGTGATTTTGTGTAGCAAGGACAGCTTAAAATCAAAGGCTAGACCCTCAATCCTCCTTATTTGAAGTTTCTTCAAAGTTTAAAGCGTTGATTATGACATAAATGTTCCTCAGAGTATAAACCTACATAAAATTAGAGGAGGAAAGAGAGAGCATGATGATAAGACTACCTGAGCAATTATCTGGAGGGCAAAGCAGCACAAGAAAGAAAAGAGTCAAAACCTTTAGCAGCAAATGTGAGCATAACAAAAGTGAACCTGGCAAGAGGCAGAGGGAAGTCAACCAAGAAAACCGAAAAAAGTAAACACCCTACTAGCGCTTCTTGCTAATCAAATCCTGTTAAAGATGAACCATGATTGCAATGGTCGCCACCACTCAAAATGGAGCCAGTGGAAAATGATAAGGATAAATAATGGTATATATACCAGTGGCACTACTTGTTGATCTACTTAGGATCATAGTAAGGTGTTAAGGTATCTCATCTTATATCGTTGAAGCTACTTAAAGGAGGGTATCCCTAGCATAAGATATTATAAGTATGATATTTGTAGTGATCACCTTTATTAGTGAATAACTAGGAATGGCTTGCCTAAACAGGAGTTATTCACTTGTAACAAGTCTGAAGATGAAATAATGGTATATACTTTACTCCTTTCTATAGTTTATCGCATAAGCATTTCTTATTATTTAATTCAATAGGTTGAAGCTTAAAAATAGTTAATTACTAGGTATAGTACCATATTAGTAGGACTACTAGGTATTAATATCAGATTAGTGATTAGATTGAACTATCTACCTACTATCTACCTAAATTTAAAATGTGTAATCTTCCTAAGCATGTATATGTTTATGATAGTTGAAATATCATTCCGTACATTGCATGCTTGTTTTGTTGAGTATTTATGATCATGTTATTATGTATGATTAAATTAGAATGTGCATGCAATAGCTATGATGGTTATTATTTTCAGTATTTGAAACTACATCCATGATCCATTTAGCATATACTCTGATAGAAAATAAACTCGATTGCACAAACTATGCTAATTGGAAGTGTTTCCAAAGGAAGTGTACTCTTAACATTGTCTTATCTACTGAGGGAACTAAGTTTGTCCTTATGCAGTCTTGTCCTCTAGTTCCTAATGAAAAGTCCTCTAAGTAAGAGGCATAAACATATTTTGTGCTGAATATGAAGGATGAGTTGGCACATTGCTATATGTTGGCCTCTATTACTGATGTGTTGCAATAACAACATCAATACATGTTCACAACTGCGGTTATTATGTTTAACCTCTAGAAAATGTTTTGAAACCAATGAGGGTCAACTCAGCTGGAAGTCGTGGAGGCTCCCATGAATGCAAAGATGAAGCTACAAACTCCTGTTAAGGATCATTTGTTGAAAGTGATTTGTCAATATAATTAGATGGATCCTAGGGAGGGACCCAAATCGATAGAGTATTGGCATATCTGTTAGATTCATTCAACTAGTTCAAGGTTAATCATGCCAAGAATAAGCATTAATGGACTTTATCCAAGTTGCTGAGGTAACCTAAAATGGCAGAGAATATACTGAAGGTCTCACCTAGCATGAATGTGATGTAAGATTCTACTCTTTTGGGTCTAAATCTAAGCCTAAGAAGACATAGAAGAAGAAGAAGAAGGTACCTAAGTAAGAAGAGTATAAGAAGAAGGGAAAGAGTAAGGGTGATGACTCTAAGAATTTATAGTTGCATTTACGTTACCAAGTTTAATTCATTTCTAACTTAGGGTGATACGTCATTTTATTGTTTAATTATTTCATTTCCTCAAAGTTTAGTTTTCTGTTGAGTTTTGCTGCCTTGGTAGCATTTCTATTAGTTTTTTTGGGAAATTTCTACAGAAGGTCGGGCTTCTGTGTAGGGAATCTTAGAAGAGTTGTGATTAGAGAAAATGTTGCAGCATGAATTTCAATGTTTCTATAGCAAGGCCCATGCATCTATGGTGTGGAATTTTGTCATGTAGTCTAGATGGCACTAAAAAGGGAGGAAAATCTTGTATCTTCAAGGGTTAGTTAGCCATATGGCATCAACGCTTTTCCCGTGGTCCCCGTTGTGGTAGCAGCTTGACACGCGTCCCTGCTGAAAGTTGAAGCCCTAATTCCAAGGCCTCATTCATAGCAAGTACGTCCTTGAGAAGAAGCGGCCGACACCTTTGCTAAGAATAAGGGAACATTTTGCATAGAAGAAAAGGTAGGGAAAAGACAGAAAAGCCAAGAAAGGACAGAAGGAAAAAGATAAAGGAGAAGGATATTCGTTTATTCCTTACTCTATTTTCATCTTTGTAGTTATTTGCTTTGCTGTATTTTCTCTTCTCAGCTCCATTCTGTAAGTTAAAAATGGCAATGGTTGTATTTGAATTTACTCTTTAGCTTAATATGAGCTAAAACTTTTAAGCTAGTATGGATAATGAACCTTAGAGTTTTTATTTCTAGTTAATGAAGTTTATGTTGCTTATTTCCCGATAGCATTTCATTCAAGGTTACTTAATGCTCATATTTTATAATTGACTGGTCATCTATAATAAGATAAAAGTTGGGCTAAATATTGGAAGGATTTAATCTTATAGACATAACTTGAATGATACTTGAATGCTTACATCTTGTAGATCTAAGTATTTAGTGAGGAATATAGGCATATATGCTCACCTTGTCAACCAATCATATAGGACTAAAGAAAGGAAACTCTAATATGATATTGGCTTAGAGATAAGTTAATTAAGCTTAGAGTTATTAATCACAAGGATCGAAATCAATTGTGCAAATGAGTTAAGGTTAATGCTATTAAGAAATCGTAGCAACATAAGTAGATTTAACTAGGAATATCAATGATAAGGGGAATTAATCATACTAGCTCTTTCCATTATTGAATACACTTGTATTTCTTGTCTTAAATCCCATATTCTGTAAGTGTTGCTTTGAATCATCATATTTAATTTAATACTTTTACTTAGTCTTAGAATTAATTGAACCAAAATTATTGTTATTACTCTTCTTAGAAGAGACTTAACTTGATTTGATTAGTTGCACTATTTTTCATCAATCCTTATGAAGAATGACACTCACTTATTACTTTGTTACTTGTTAACCGCACTTGCACTTGCTTATATATCACGCACAACAAGTTTTTGGTGTCATTGTTGAGGATTGGATTGAGAAACTTAGTTATTTAGATTAATTTAAATCTTATTAGGGAGCTATAATGCCAAAGTTGTTGCAACTGCCCTATTGTAGGACCGTGGATTTTATTATATGTGCGAGTAGTAATTACTTGATTTCAATTTTGACTCAGAATTGATAGTTATTTAAGACAATTAAGAAGTGATCATAGAGGACTGGCTGCTGTGAGAGAGATGGTTGTTAATGAACATAAGTGGTTTTGAATGATAACCAACATCAACATGCCAATTAAGCTAATAATGGCAACATTGTCATAGTAATGGTTGATGATAGAGCGAGATCAATTAAAGACTACATTATTCTTCAAACCCTAAACAATGAATCCTAGAATAGTAAGGCTAGAGATTCAAGCTCTATAGTTTGAGTAAAACCGTTTCACGTTCCAAATGGTACAAACTATTGGGCAATTTAATGGATCTCCCACTAAAGACCCTCATATGCACTTAGGACTCTTCGTGGAAGTTAGTGATGCATTCAAAATACCTAAAGCTTCCAAAGATGCTCTAAGGATAACATTATTTCCTTATTCATAAAGGTATAGAGGCAGAGCTTGGCTAAATTGTTTATCTCTAGATTCCATTAGCACCTGTAATGATCTTGCTGAGAAGTTTATGATGAAGTATTTCACACCAACAAAGAATGCTAAATTAAGGAATGAGATTACCTCCTTCCACTAATTAGAGGATGAATCTTTGTATGAGGCATGAGAGAGATTGAAAGAGTTGCTGAGAAAATGTTCACACCATGGAATCCTACAATGCATACAAATGAAAACTTTCTATAATGGACTAAATTCTTCTACGAGATTGATGGTTGATGCTTCATAAGTGGATCTGTGCACTAATCTGTGAACTAAGTGGTGGTGGTATCTTGTGTCTATTATGGTGAAGAACATTTTTTGAAAGTTTCCCTAGGAATCCAACTTCTGTAAACTTTGTCAGAAATTTTAATAGAAATAATAACATCAACCCCTACTCCAACACTTACAACTCTGGTTGGAGGCAACATCTAAATTTTTCCTAGACTAACCAAGGTACAGGGCCTTCAAACTCAAAAAGAAGGCCAACCTATCCTCCTGGTTTTGTACATCAGGCTCAAATACAAAAGGCCAATAGAACCGGAATAATTTGGCACACTAGAGAACCTCTTGAAAGAATATATAGCCAAAAATGAGTCAGTAATTCAGAACCAACCTACAATGATTCAGAGTGAAGCAGTGTCTCATAAGAACCTGGAGAATCAAGTGGGACAATTAGCCAATGCACTAAATACCTTACCTTAAGGTGTTTTGCCTAACAATATTAAGAATCCTAGAAATGAAGGAAAGAAACATTGTAAGGTAATACAGTTATGAAGTGGGATGGTGGTAGCATAATTGACTGATAGAACAAAGGAGTAGCTTGAAATTATAGACAAAGAAGGAATCCAGAACAAAGTTTTAGCAGATCAACCTCCTGCAATAGCATATAAGCCTGTTGAGTAGAAAATGGAAGACATAGTAGTAGAGAGCACTTTGCCTCCATTTCCTAAGAGGCTGCGAAGAAGAAGTTTGATGGTTAGTTTAACAAATTTCTTAACATGCTGAAGCAACTGCATATAAACATACCCTTGGTAGAAGCTTTGCAACAATGCCAACCTATATCAAGTTTATGAAAGGATTCTTGACCTAAAAGAGAAGGCTTGGAGAATTTTGAAACTGTAGCTTTGACACATGAATGTAGCTTAATCCTGCAAAACAAGATTCTCTTAAAGTTTAAAGACTCAGGAGCAGATAGGGAGGTGCCTATAATTCTAGGATGACCCTTTTTACTATGAGGGTTAATGACCAGAAGGTCACCTTTAATGTTTTAAAGTAATGAAGTACACTGATGAAGAAATAGAGGAATGTGTAGTTATATCTGTTATGGACTCCATAGTTGTGGAAAAGCTGTGTACAAGCTGCAGCAAGGAAACTTAATCAGAATCAACTCTGGAACCTGTGGAAGAAGAAAGCAGTGATGAAGAGGAAGTAGAAGTCACATGGCTAGATGCAAAGCCAGTTACACCTAGGTTTGGAAAACCAATTGAGTCATTATAATTATACCAAAGGAGATTAAAGCCAATATTACCTTCTATTGAATCAGCACCTTTGTTGGAATTAAAACATTAGCATAATCACTTAAATTATGCTTACCTAGGTGAGAACAATAGTCTGCCTGTCATTATTTCTTCTTGCTTGAGCAGTGAAAATGAGAAGTTGTTGCTAGAAGTTTTGGGAAAATATAAGAAAGCAATTGGTTGGTAGATGGCAGACATAAAGGGGATAAACCCTTCTATTTGTTTGTGAAAGATACTACTGGAAGAAGTAAATGGTAGTTCTATAGACTTTAATATTGAGAATCCATGTACCTCAATATCCAACAATCTAGTCATCCAACTTACAGATTTACTGACTCATTGAAGCTCTCAACCATAGTAGATCAAAATAACTAAATCATTAGATATGAGTTTATAACTCTTATAAAATTAAGAGAATTCATAATGTAATAGCAATGAGTTATTATTTTCTAAATATATAACTTCTACTGAAAATTACATTCATTAGTTCATTCAATGCATTTCGAATACACTAGGAAAGTTACTCTATATAATAGAGTTAATGCATTGCCATCTATCTTAGTAAAGTGCTTAACTTCACTAAACTATGAATAATAATCATTTCAAGCATAAAGAACATTGGGTTAAGTACTTTGTTCCCATGAGCTAACACTCCATGGGGTTCATAAACAAAGTACTATTATGGCTCTGGACCTTTTACAAGAATGTAACACACATAGTACGAGAATTAACTATTTATTATGAATTAGAATTAGCTTCACCCCTAAAGTATCTCCCATTTCCCCTAAAGCATGCCTAAAACTAGCTTAAACCTGTGTTCTCCACATGTGACCCACAAACATATGTGGCTAACATCTTCATAAACAGGTCTACCAGTTTCTCCATTGAAGTCCTCTTAGAGGCAACTATATATCCTCGCTATATGATCTCCTAATGAGATGATATCTTCCTGTCAATGTCTTTACCTCCTCGATAGTTTCAAGGTTAGTTAGATTACGTGATTTCTCATGTGTTATCATATTAATTTTTTATCAAGATCAATAGTGTCAATCTCTAACTCTCCAAGGAACTTTTACAACTAAACAATTTCTTTTGCAGCTTCTGAAACAACTTCATCTTTTACTTCCTAAGTGATTGTAATACTGTTTTGTTTTGCACTTCTCATAGTGATTGATCCTCCTCCTAGAGTAAACACATAGCCCGAAGTAGACTTTGTAGACTCTTTGTCTGATTGTTAATATAAATTTTTATATCCAACTAGTTAGAGACAAGCATATAATCTCTCATTCTTCTAAGATACTTGAGTAATGTTTCACTGCTACCCAGTGTTCTTTACCTGGATTCAAGTGATATCTAGTGACATGCCTACTACAAAATAGATATTTGGTTTGGTACACAACATGGTATGCATGAATCTTCCCACTATAGAAGCACATATAACTGTCACGATGTTATCTATCTCACCTTTCATCCTAGAACACTAATCTTTGGATAGATGAATTCCATTTTTGAAAGGTCCCTGACCTTTATTTGAATCTTGCATGGCGAACCTCTTCATAATTTACCTCGCAGTTTGAGATAAGCTTATTCTTCTATATTATTAAATAAAGATGACCTTGATCCCAAGAACATATGTTGCTTCCATGGTCATTCATATGAAACATATCGATAGAGGTAAGCTTAACCAAGAAAATAAAGCTCTTCTTGATCAAGAAAACTCTGCACCAGTCCTTCCAAAGAGAAGCTTTAGCTAAAGAGGCCAAAAACCAAAAATGCTTAGCCACAACCACTTAATTAGCCAAAGAGAGATCTCCAAGTCCCAAACCACCTTGAGACTTAGAAAGACACATATCACTCCAAGGCACCTTAGCCTCAAAATGCTTAATAGCTAAAGCATTCCACAAGTAATTCTTCATAACCACCTGAATCATATGCAAAATCTTCTTGGGAAGAATAAATAAACTAGCCCAGAACTGAAAGATAGCATAAAGCACATATTTAACCAGCTACAATCTACCAACATAAGATATGTAATTAGACTCCCAAGACTTCACTCAAGCTGTGATATGATCCACCATAGTGACGCAATCTATTTTGTTAAGCTTTAAGGTAATCAAGGGAACCCCCAAATATCTCATAGGGAGCTCCCTAACACTAAAATTAAAAATATCCAGAATAGTTTACATAGTAGTGGGGTGAACCCCAGACATGAAGACCTAAATTTTCTCAAGATTATGTGAAGACCAAACAAAGCCTCAAATAAGATTAAGCTATCTATAATTGTTTAAACCGAAGCAGTATTGCCCTTGCAAAATATAAAGAGATCATAAACAAATCACAAGTCAACAATATCAAGCTCCAATGATAGCTAAACTCAGCCTTGAGAGCTGCATGTTTGAGAATACCAGTGAGAACCTCCATAACCAAGATAAAAAGACTGGAAGAGATAGGATCACCCTACCTTAGCCCTTTAGCACAAGAAAACTAGTCTGTTAAATCAACATGAACGAAAATAGAAAATAAGGACAAGAAATACATTCCATTACACAATTGGAGAAGTGGCCAAGAAACCCCAAGTAATAAAAAATTCTACCAATAATCTCTGAATTTAAACTATCATAAGATTTTTTATATCAACCTTAAAAGCACATCTAGGGCTATTAGGAGCCCTATGGTAACCTTTAACCAGCTCTTGAGATAAGAAAATGTTATAAGCAATTCTTTTACCAGGCACAAAGGCTGTCAGATTGTTCCTAATAAGATGAGAAAGCACTTTTTTAAGCCTATCAGCAAGCATTTTGGTAATGCATTTATAAATGACATTACAACAAGAGATAGGCCTAAAGTCACCAACCTTAGAAGGATTGGGAACCTTAGGGATAAGAGCAACGACAGTAGAAGAATGGTAGCTAAAAAACTCCAAAACAACTTTTGACACATCCTTGCCCACAATATGCCAACTTTTCTTAAAGAGGCTAGCTGAAAACCCATCAGGACCAAGAGCTTTATTGTTACCCAAGCTCAGCATGGTGGAGTGCACATCCTCATATGAAAAGGGTTGATTGAGAATAGCCAAATGAGCTTATGAGAGATGGTTAGGAAGGATCTTAGAGAGAACACTCCAATCAACCTCTTGAATTGGGTGAGAAGTCCCAAGGAGCTTCACATAATAAGAAAGAATCTGGTCCTCAATAGCTTTTTCATCAGTAATAATATCACCAACATCATTAACCAGCTGATTAATCCTGGATCTAAGTCTGTTCTTCTTAAGCTTTTGAAAAAAGTAGGAAGAATTCTGACCACCCAAAGCTAGCTAATCAACTCTAGCTTTCTGTCTTAAAAACTCTTCTTCTAAAATTCTGTACTTAGTGAACTCTTTAAATCTGATTTTTCCTCCTCTTGAAGGGAAACATCAGTAAGGGAAGCACCGAGATCACCTTACACCTTAGAGAGAACTTCTCTAGCAATAAGAGCTCTTTTAGTAATATCTGAGCAAAAAGAGGAATTAAAATTCTTACGTGAAATTTTAAAAGATTTGACTTCTTACAAAGGCAAAACATGGTTGTCCCATACACCTCAATGTCCCAAGCATCCTTAAAAAACCCAATAACCCTAAAATTTCATAAAATAGTCAAAGAATTTAAAAGAAGGCTTAGGTCTAGCAGAATTAGCCTTAAGCTTAATAACAATAGGAGATTGATCAGACATACCAGGAGTGTGAAAATGGTAAGTGGTAGGAAAACCCACTGCCCAATCACCATTGACCAAAACTCTATCAAGTTTACGCATAATACTGCTCCCACCAACATGACCATTCCACCAAGTGAATTGGCAGTAACTATAAAGTAGATCAAGAACCTCCAAATGATTAAGTAAAGTAGAAAAATCAATAGTATTTTCCGTCCAGTTAAATTACCAGCACAATCCTTACTAGGGTTCAAAATAGCGTTGAAATCTCCCAAAACAAGCCAAGGCTTTCCCTGGCTCAAAACCTTATGGGAATAAAGCTTATCCTTGAAAGGCCTCCTTGAGATAGCATTATTAGCTGCATAAACTACTTAAATAACAGACTTAGCCCTATCATGAAGAAAAGTCAGCTTACAATACATAGCTTCCTCAAAGCCATCAATTAATTGGACATCCAAAACTTTAGGGTCCCAAGAAATCAAAATTATACCCTTCCTAGAAGGAGAATGGTTACCAATGCTCACCCAATTGGGAAAAACAGATCTAGTGAGCTTAGATAAATTATAACATTTTACCTTAGTTTCAACCAAGGCATAAAACGATAACTTGAAATCACTACAAAATTTCCTAACCTCAACATACTTTAGAAGGCCATTAAGCCCTCTTATATTCCAAGAAGCTAAATTAATCATAAACATGGAGATAAGAAGATTAATCATAGCTTATATCTTTGATTTCCTTTAACTTTTTCAGCCCAAGTCCCAGCTGGTTTAGCCTTACTAGGGTCAACTTTCTTCAATATCTCTTGATAGATAGAGTTTTCTTATAGCTCTGGTAAATGAGCAAGAGAGTTGCTACGAGAGAGAGGAGATGAAGGAGAGGGCCACCACTGACTTTCTCTTTCCCCTCTATCAAAGAACCAATAACTTCTCTTTCCCCTTAGTCAAATAAGCTGCCACCTGTCACCCCAAGGGGCTATCCACGTCATGATGAGAGAGAGAATATGCCTTATCTATTAAAAGATTACTTGGAGTGCCCTTTCCATTACTAGAAATGATAAGGGAAGATTTTATTCCATGTTGAAGCTTGGGAGAAGGAACCTCACTCTTCTCCAAGTTGACCTCATCACACCCACTTGCCAAAAAGGAACTGTCACTTCTCCCTTTTCATATGCTTAGCAGCTGCCTTTGCTCTTCTTAAAGTAAGAGGATTTGAGACAAGATTAATTTGTCTTCTCTCAAAGGACAATCATCATTACCTTTATCAAAGACGTAATGAGTATCTTCTTCAACTTTTGGAGCTCTAGGAAAGCTGGTTGATCTCCGAGCACCACCTCTAGCTCCTCCTCTTATGCTACTTCTCCTAAGACTTGAACGAAGTTTCTCCGGAAGACTCAGATCAAATAATTTTCTCTGATTATGATCAGATGAGTTAAAACTATATCTAAGCATTAAATGCTCAGAACTAATCTCCTTTGATGATAGTAAACCCATAGCTTCTTTAGAATGAGCTTATATTAACCCAGGCTCAACATAGCCACTCTCTTGTCCATATTTCTTATTATTAGGACCTTTCTTAAGAGCATTAATGTCACTTTCATGGGCATTAACTTCCCTAGCTCCCTTGCTGACCATCACCTTCAAAACTGCATGGCCATTGAAAGACACTCCAAGCTTAGCTTTACCACCACCTGAATCTTTCTTGACACCACCTGAAACTTGCTTACCAAAACCTGAAGCATGCTTAATGTACACATCATTAACCATTATTGTTGCAATAATGGCAAACAAAATTGCACTTCCCACATCTCTCAAGGAGGAACTCATATTCCACATTTACTGTAATAGGGTCCCACCCATCAAGACCAAGATCGAAAGTGAAGAACTTGACAATATTGCCTGAGGCAGAGATCTCCACACAAAGTCTAGCAAAATCATGTGTAGAGCAAGAGGCAGTGGGAGAATTAGAATGAGAGACGGCACTTGCAATATGTCTTAGAGCTTCTTCAGTCCATAACTCCACTGGAAAATTCCAAAGCTTTACCCAAACATGGACCTTATCAAGGCTTTCCTTAGAGAAGTTAACATTTGGCTGCCACTGTTGGAGAATAATGAGTCTACCAAGAAGGTGCCAAGGTCCATCCTCTAAAACAGAAGCTCCATCTTCTTTAGAAACAAAGTTGAAGTAGAAAAGACCCTTTGCAGCTGTGAAATCTTGGATGCCTCCAATTTCCCACAATTTCATTGCCGCTTTCTTGACCAAATGGAGATGAGCTGATCTGCCCACAAAAGAACCCACCAAACAAACTTCCCAGCGAGCAAATTTATCTTTAGAGATGTACTCAGGTAGTTTAACTGTACTATTATCATTTTCCACCACTGTAGACTCAAGAAAACTAAGACTGAGCTTCTTTCTTTGATTGCCTTTTTAACTTTTTCAACCCAAGTACCAGCTGGTTTAGCCTTATTAGGGTCCACTTTCTTAAATATCTCTTGATAGATAGCATTTTCTTGCAGCCTCGGTGAAGGAGCAAGAGAGTTACTTCGAGAGAGAAGAGATGAAGGAGAGGGCCACCACTAGCTTTCTCTTCCCCCTCTGTCAAAGCACCACTAACTTTCTCTTTCCCCTTAGTCAAAGAAGCTACCACTTGTCACCCCAATGGGTTATCCACATCATGATGAGAGAGAGAGAAGATGCCTTATCTATTAAAAAATTACCTAGAGTGTCCTTTCCCTTATTAGAAAGGATAAGGGAATATTTTTTTCCAAGTTGAAGCTCGAGAGCAGGAGCCTCACTCTTCTCCAATCTGACCTCATCACACCCACTTGCCAAAAAGGAGCTGTCACTTCTCCCTTTTGATATGCTTAGCAATTGTTTTTGCTCTGATAGAGAGGAGATGAAGGAGAGGGCCACCACTTACTTTCTCTTTCCCCTCTATCAAAGAACCAATAACTTTCTCTTTCCCCTTAGTCAAATAAGCTGCCACCTGTCACCCCAAGGGGCTATCCACGTCATGATGAGAGAGAGAATATGCCTTATCTATTAAAAGATTACTTGGAGTGCCCTTTCCATTACTAGAAATGATAAGGGAAGATTTTATTCCATGTTGAAGCTTGGGAGAAGGAGCCTCACTCTTCTCCAAGTTGACCTCATCACACCCACTTGCCAAAAAGGAGCTGTCACTTCTCCCTTTTCATAGGCTTAGCAGCTTCCTTTGCTCTTCTTAAAGTAAGAGTATTTGAGACAAGCTTGATTTTTCTTCAATCAAAGGACCGTCATCATTATCTTTATCAAAGACGTAATGAGTATCATCTTCAACTTTTGGAGCTCTCGGCAAGCTGGTTGATCTCCGAGCACCACCTCTAGCTCATCCTCTTATGCTACTTCTCCTAAGACTTGAACGAAGTTGCTCGAAAAGACTTAAATCAAATAATTTTCCATGATTATGATAAGAAGAGTTAGAAATATCTCTAAGCTTTAAATGCTCAGAACTAATCTCCTTTGCAGACACTAAACTCGAAGCTTCTTTGGAATGAGCTTCTAATAACCCAGCTCAACACAACCACTCTCTGGTCCATATTTCTTAGTATTAGTACCCTTCTTAAGAGCATTAATGTCACTATCATGGGCATTAACTTCCCTAGCTCCCTTGCTGATCATATCCTTCAGAACAACATGGCCATTAAAAGACACTCCAAACTTGGCTTTACCACCACCTGAATCTTTCTTAACACAACCTGAAACTTGCTTACCAAAACCTGCAGCATGCTTCATGCACTCATCATTAACCATTGTAAAGGATCGTGGCTCCCCTAAGGGAGGGAGAGGAAAAAACTAAAAACCAGAATTCTAGAGAGAGGGGAGAGCTTTTCTCACTTCAAACCAGGCATTACACTTTTGACACCCATTACACGTTCTGGATAAGAATTTGGAGTTTGGTGGTCATTTTAGATGCTTCTAGTCCCATACCGGCTCCAAAAGACCCAATAGGACATGTTTAGACCCAAATGAGAGGAACTTGGCTAACTTTGGATCTTTTAGGCATGGAGTGTACGCGACCTGACTTTTGACACCCTACACATATTTTGGATAAGAATTTGGAGTGTGACGATCATTTTAGTTGGTTCTAGTGCCATTCGGAGTCAAAAAGATCCAAATGAGATGTGTTTAGGCCCAAATGAGATGAGCTTGGTTATGCTTGGATCTTTTGGGCATGGCATGTACTCAACCTGTAACTAGTGCCATGTGAAGTCAAAAAGGCCGAAAGTGACGTGTTTAGGATCAAATGAGATCAACTTGGCTAAAATTGGATTGTTTCAACATGGTATGTAATCGCCATTACACATTTTAGATAATAATTTGAAGTGTGGTGGACATTTTAGGTGCTTCTAGTGCTATGCAAAGTCAAAAAGGCCCAATGGGATGTGTTTCGACCCAAACGAGATGAACTTTGATAAAGTTGGATAATTTGGGCATGGCACGTACTTGACCTGCCTTTTGACACCCAATACTCTTTTTATCTAAGAATTTGGAGTGTGGTGGTCATTTTAGGTTCTTCTAGTACCATGCGGAGTCAAAAAGGCCTAATGGTATGTGTTCTGGCTTAAATGAGATGAACTTGGCTAAAGTTGTATCTTTTGGGCATGGCATGTACACAACCTAACTTTTGACAACCAATACCAATTTTGGATAAGAATATGGAGTGTGGTGGTCATTTTTGGGTGCTTCTAGTGCCATGCGGAGTCCAAAAGAACTAATGTTTAGGCCCTAATGAGATGAACTAGATTAAACTTGGATCTTTTGGGCATGGCATGTAATCGATATGACTTTTGATACCCAACACTCATTTTGGATACAAATATGGAGTGTGATGGTCAGTTTAGGTGCTTCTAGCGCCATGGTGAGTGAAAAAGACCCAATTGAACGTATTTAGGCCCAAATGAGATGAACATGGCCAATATATGGATCTTTTGGGTTTGGCATAAACTCAACATGCATGACTTTTGACACCCAATACTCGTTTTGGATAATAATTTGGACTAGGATGGTCATTTTCGGTTCTTCTATTGCCATGGTGAGTTAAAGAGACCCAATAAGACGTGTTTCAACCTAAATGAGATGAACATGCCTAAACTTGGATCATTTGGGCATGGCGTGTGCTTGACCAAACTTTTGACTCCCAATACATGTTTTGGATAAGAACTTGGTGTATGATGCACATTTTAGGCGCCTCTAGTACCTTGCGGAGTGAAAAAGACCCAATGGGACATTTTGCGCCAAATAAGATGAACTTAGTTAAACTTGGATCTTTTATGCATGGCGTGTACTCGACCTGATTTTTGGCACCCAATACATGATTTGGATAATAATTTAGAGTGTGGTGGTCAATTTAGGTGATTCTAGTTTCATGCAGAGTCAAAAACACCCAATGGGACGTGTTTAGGTCCAAATAAGATGAACTTAGCTAAACTTAGATCGTTTAGGCATGCATGTACTCGACCTAAATTTTGACATCCAATACACATTTTGGATAAGAATTTGGAGTGGTCATTTTAGGTTATTCTAGTGCCATGTGGTGTTAAAAACATCCAATGGGACGTGTTTAGGCCCAAATAAGATGAACTTGAGTAAACTTGAATTTTTTGCGCATCACAAGTAAGCGCTGTGACTTTTGACACCCAATACTCATTTTGGATAAGAATTTCGAGTGTGGTAGTCATTTTAAGTGCTTCATGTGCCATGTTGAGTCTCAACGGGATTTGTTTAGGCCCAAGTGGCTAAACTTTGATATTTTGGACATGACATGCACTCGACCTTACTTTTGACACCCAATACACATTTTGTATAAGAATATAGAGTGTGACAGTCATTTTATTTGCTTCTAGTGTGATTTGGAGTAAAAAAGATCCAACGAGACATGTTTTGACCCAAATTAGATGAACTTGGCTAAGCTTGGATCTTTTAGGCATGGCAAGTAATCAACCTCACTTTTGACATCCAAAACATGTTTTGTATAATAATTTGGAAAATGGGTGTCATTTTAGGTGCTTCTAGTGCCATGTAGAGTAAAAAATACCTAGTGATGTGTTTAAGCCCAAACGAGATGAAATTAGCTAAACTTGGACCGTTTGGGTGTGCATGTACTCAACCTGACTTTTGATACCCAATATATATTTTGGATAATAATGTAGAGTGTGGTGGCCATTTTAGGTGCTTGTTGTGTAATGTCGAGTCAAAACGACCCAATTGGGACGTGTTTAGGCCCAAATGAGACGAACTTAGCTAAACTTTGATCTTTGGGGCATGAATGTACTCGACCTCACTTCGACACGTAATACACATTTTAGATAAGAACTTGGAGTGTGGTGGTCATTTTAGTTGCTTCTCCACCGTGTGGGTAAAAAAGACCCACTGTGAAGTGTTAGGCCCAAATGAGATGAACTTAGCTAAACTTAGATCTTTTGGGCATTGCATTTACTCGACCTTACATTTGACATCCAATACGCATTTTGAATAAGAATTTGGAGTGTGCTAGTGTTATTTTGGGTGCTTCTAGTGCTATTTAGAGTCAAAAAGACCCAATGTGACATATTAGGCTAAAATGAGATGAACTTGTCTAAACTTTGATCTATTGGGAATAACATGTACTCGACCTGACTTTTGACACCCAATACACATTTTGGTGAATAATTTGGAGTGTGGTGTTCATTTTAGGTTCTTCTAGTGCCATGTGTAGTCAAAATGACCCAATAGGACATGTTTAAGCCCAAATGAGATGAACTTGGCTACACTTGGATCTTTTAGGAATTTCATGCACTCGATCCTGACTTTTGATACCCAATTCATGTTTTGGATATGAATTTGGAGTGTGATGGTCATTTTAGGCATTTCTAGTGCCATGAGAAGTCAAAAGATCCAATGGCACGTGTTTTGACCCAATGAGATGAACTTGGCTAAACTTGGATCTTTCGGGCAAGTGATTACTTGACCTGACTTTTGACACCCAATAAATGTTTTGGATAAAAATTTTGAGTGTGGGCGTTATTTTAGGCAGTTCCATTGCCATGCGAAGTCATGAAATGCCATGGGACGTGTGTTAGGTCGAAATGAGATGAAATTGGCTAAACTTGGACTTTTGGGCATGCATGCACTCGACCTTACATTTGACTCCCAATACACATTTTGGATAAGAAGTGTGGTGGTGTCATTTTAGGTGCTTCTAGAACCATGCTGAGTCAAAAAGAACCAATGAGACGTGTTTAGGATGAAATGAGATGAACTTGGCTGAACTTTGATTTTTTGGGTATAACATGTACTCGACTTGACTTTTGACACCCAATACTTGTTTTTGTTAAAATTTTTATTGTGATAGCCATTATAGGTACTTCTAGTGTGATGCACATTTAAAAAGACCCAATGTGACGTGTTTAGGCTGAAATGAGATGAACCTATCTAAGCTTGGATCTTTTTGCGCATGGCATATACTCAACCTGACGTTTGACACCCAGTACATGCTTTGGATAAAGATTTAGAGTATGGTGGTCATTTTAGATGCTTCTAGTGTCATGTTGAGTTAAAAATATCCATCGGGATGTGTTTATGCCCAAATGAGATGAACTTGGCTAAACTTGAATCTTTTGGGTATGCTATTTACTCGGCATGACTTTTAACACCCAATAACTTTTAAATTATGTCCACAAAGTAGGGTGTAATGACTATTTATGAGTAAACACTTATTTTCTGAAACATTTTTGTATTACTAAATTTTATGAATAAATGGAAATTTTGTTTAATTAAAGTGTGTTTGTAATTTACTTAAGTCTTGGATCTATTATCAATGAAAGAAGAGTAAAGATCGAGCGATCTTATAGACAAACTCATCTAGAATAGTTCAGAATGCTATTCACAGTCTTAGGATCGACCGGATAATCAAATTCAATTACGACTGTTAGGTTTAACCAATGGATGCTGGTCTCAGGGCAGGGGAGTGGAGATTCTGATGGATTGACCTAGACATGTTATAAAAAATGTTGAATATAACAGTAACCAATTAGTTTAGAGGGAAACCGTTTATCTAACTCTAAATCTAATTGTTACACCTTAAAGGGTATTTTCATAGTTACCTTAATCTTGAGGTGAAAATGAAAGTTGACCAAGTTACTCGCAATCTTTGATTTACCAAAGGAGTGATTTCAAAAATGTAGCGTGCATGAATTGAGAGTTCATCCGACATCGGACCTATAGTGGAGTTGTCTGATGTCGGGATTATATAAGTCAGGAATTTATGGAGATAAATTAGCTGGATATTTGAATCCCATATCTTTGGTATTGTGGATCCGTTCGGTCCCAGGAGTAGCTCATAAGGAAATGAATAAGAAACTACATCAGTTGGACTAAAATCGTGTTTTGGACCAAGGTACATTACCCGAACCCATATGAGATGTGTGTCATCACTATATTAGTGAAGACCAAAACTAATGTTCAAATGGATTATTTTTTTATTTTCTAATTATTGGATATTTAGTTAATAAAGTAAATTAATTTATTAATTGATAGAGATCAATTTAATTCATCAGTTTAGACATATGAATTTGGACACAGTTTTGGCTACAGGCGAAGAAGTGAAAATTGCATACCAGTGTATATAGAAAGGGGAAATTCGGTTTTTGACATATTAGGGTATATGGGTAAATTCCTTAGTTAAAATATGACGGGGATTGCATCAGGGTTGCATCCCTAAGTGTGTCAATCAGAGTAGAAAAAGTTTCTCTCTTCATCTCGACACTGTTGTCACCAAAATTCATAGAGGGAGAGAAAAATTTGTTTTCTCTTCTATAATTGTTTTGAAAGTCCACAATTAATTCCTACACAAATTCTTGAGAGATATACTTCTGAGTCTAACGAGTGGTTTATTGGTGTAATGATCAATTAAAAGCTCTGCGATTCTCAGGAAGGAAGAATACGAGATAGAGAATTATATCCCGCTAAGTCAGAATTTCTCCATTAATAGAAAATGTATAAATCATTTCAATCTCGTCGTGATAAATTTGCACTGTTTTGCATATTCATTGGTTTGGTTTTGTGTTTAATACGATTAAATGTTTGCATAAAATGTTTTTGATATTCTGCCCAAGAATTTGTCATGGTTCAATTATTTTTCTACAAAATCCAAAACTAGATCCAACAATTGGTATCAGAGGCTATGATTTTTGAATATGCATATTCTGTACCTAAACATATGAATGGATGAATATGATGATATTGGCATATAGTTTTTATGGTAGATTCAAAGCATGTTTGAATGTGTTTTATGGATGGATCCTGATCGATTGGCTCTAGGTGTTTTCTTTCTATTTTAGAATTGATGTATGACGAAATTGTTGCATAGGATTTCATGTAATTTAATTTTGCAAGAGTTGTATTGTAAATTCCAAGTAAATCTGTCACAACACGCATCCCAAGGACCGTGTCCGTCGCGCCACCATCTGCCATCGCCCTGTGTTGCCACGCCCAACAGCTCGCGTTGCTGTTTCATCATCATCTTGAACAGCGCATTTATATAGCTCAATAGATGGGTTCATGGAGAAAGGACAAGAGGGCAATGTTTGTGAACTGCTGAGGTCTATTTATGGCCTCAAGCAAGCTTCCCGTTCGTGGAATATTAGATTCGATGAAATTTTCAAGCATTTTAACTTTTGATCAGTTAGTGGATGAACCTTGTATGTATAAGTTGATACACGAAGGGAAGATGGTTTTTCCGGTCTTGTATGTGGACAATATTCTACTCATTGAGAATGATGTAGGAAAATTGTCTGGCTTGCAAAGTAAATTGATATGAAAGATATTGGAGAAGCTACTTTTGTCCTAGGTATTCAAATCTTTCAAGATCAGAAGAACATACAATTGACACTCTCCCAAGCATCTTATATTGATAAGGTGATAGATCGCTTCTATATGCAAGACTCTAAGAAGGGATATCTTCCATTTAGACATGAACTCAGCCTCTCCAAAGAGCAGTCTCCCAAGAATCCTCAAGAAGAGAAGGACATGAGAAAGATTCCCTATGCCTCAGCCGTAAGAAGTCTCATGTATGCAATGCTTTGCACTAGACCAAATATTGCCTACACCATGAGTGTGGTAAGTCATTTCCAATCTAATCCTAGACTCGAGCATTTAAATGTAGTCAAGAATATCCTCAAGTGTCTTAGGAGAACGATGAACTACATGTTTGTGTATTCAGGTACTAACTTGAATATGACGGGTTATACCGACTGTAATTTCCAAGTGAACAAGGATTTTAGGATGTCCACTTCAAGATTAGTGTTCACCCTCAATGGTGGGGCACTGGTATGGAGAAGTATCAACCAATCTTGCATCGTTGATTCTACCATGGAAGTTGAGTATGTGGTGTCTTGTGAGGCTGTAAAGGAGGCCGTTTGGCATAAAAAGTTCCTAAAGACTCTGGAAGTTGTTCCAAATGCTGACAAACTCATGACACTTTATTATGACAACAGTGGGGTTATAGCAAACTCGAAGGAACCAATGAGCCACAAAAGATCCAAACATATAGAGTGAAAGTACCACCTAATCAGAAAGATTGTTCATGGTGGAGGTGTCTAAGTAACACACATATCGACGATCAATAACTTGGAAGATCCATTCCAGAAGACTTTAAGTAGTAAAGTATTTGATGGTCATCTAAAGGGCATGGGGAAGCGAGATTTTACACGCCTACTTTAGTCCAAGTGGGAGTGTGCTGGAATTATTTCTGAGACATTTATGTATTACTGAATTTTATGAATAAATAAAAGTTTTCTTTACTTAAAGTGTGTTTATAATTTACTTAAGTCCTGGAACTATTATCAATGAAAGAAGAGTAATGACCGAGCGGTCTTCCAGACAAACTCTTCTAAGATAGTCCATAATGTTATTCGCAATCTTAGGATCAACTAGACAATTGAATCTAATTATAACTTTTAGGATGAACCAAATGATGCCGGTCTCGGGGCATGGGAGTGGAGACATTGATGGTTGACCTAGACATGTTATGGAACATGTTGAATATACCAGTAACCAATTAGTTTAGAGTAAAACCATTTATCTAACACTAAATCTAATTGTTTACACCTTAATGTATATTTTTGTAATTACATTAATCTAGAGATGAAAATGGAACTTGACCTAGTTACTTGCGATCTTTGATTCCTCAAAGGAATGAGTTCGAATTTCTGGATAATACCCCGTCTATTAGAACCGTGATTCAACTATGTTGGAGTTGAATGATTCACATATATGTCTTTCTTATTCTCAGTCAATAAAAGGAGTTAAGTAAATAATAACTAGAGGAGCAAATGGTAATTTTACATCCAATTCTTATTACTAATATTCACGAAGGGTAATATCATAAAATATTCAATGGACCATGAAATATAAATGTTTATTTGCACTAACAGAAAATGTAGCGCATATGAATCGAGGTTCATTCAGCATCGGACCTACAGTGGAGTTGTACGATGTCGGGATTAAATAAGCCAGGAAGTTATGGAGATAAATTAGCTGGGTATTTGAATCCATAGATTTTTACATGTGTGTCCATTCGGTCACAAAAATAGCTCATAAGGACAGGAATAAGAAACACCGTCAGTTGGAGCAAAAATGTGTTTTGGACCAACGTACATTTCCCGAGCATAAATGAGATAAGTGTCATCACTATATCAGTAAAAACTAAAACTAATGTTCAAATTATTTAATTTGTTATTTTTTAATTATTAGATAATTACTAAATAAAAGAAATTAATTAATTAATTGATAGGGATCAATTTAAATCATCAGTTTAGACAGATGAATTTGGACAGGATTTTGGCTCTAGGGGGAGAAAGGAAAATTGCATATAAGTGTATATGGAGAGGGGAATTTTGGTTTTGAAATATATGGTTATCTAGCTAAATTTTAATTAAAATATAAAAGAGATTGCATTAGGCTTGGATCCCTAAGTGTGTCAATTATAGCAGAAAAAGTTTCTCTCCTCATCCCCACACTGGTGCTGTTGAAATTCATAGAGGAAGAAAAAATTGTGTTTTCCTTTCTACTGTTATTTTGAGAGCCCACACACAATTCCAACACAAATCTTTGAGAGATATACTTCAGACTTTAACGAGTGGCTGTCGATGTAAGGATCAATTAAAAGCTCTACAAATCTCAGGAGCGAAGAATGCGTGATAAAGAATTAGATCCCACCAAATAAGAATTTCTCCATTAACAGAAAAGGTATAAATCATTCCATCTCTTCTCGATATGTTTATACTATTATGCATATTCATTGGTTTGGTTTTATGTTTAATATGATTAAATATTTGCGGAATTTTTTTTTTATATTTTGCCCATGACTTCGTCATGGTTCTATTATTTTTCAACAAAATCCAAACTAGTTTTAACAAATACAAGTTTTGAAAAATAATTTAGAGCGTAGTGGTCATTTTAGGTGCTTCTAGTACCATGCAGAGTCAAAAAGACCCAATGAGACTTGTTTAGGCCCAATTGAGATGACAATAACTAAACTTGGATCTTTTGGAAATGCATGTACTTGACCTCACTTCGAGACCCAATACATGTTTTCGATAAGAATTTGAGTGTGGTTGTCATTTTAGTTGCTTATAGTGCCGTTCAGAATAAAAATGACATTCTGAGTAAAAAAGGCCCAATGGGTTTAGTCTAAAATGAGATAAACTTGGCTAAACTTTGATCCTTTAGGAATAACATGTACTCGACTTGAATTTTGACACCTAGTATACATTTTGAATAAGAATTTGGAGCGTGAGGGTCATTTTTGGTGCTTCTAATGCCATGTGGAGTTAAAAACACCCAATGGGACGTGTTGCAAATGACACGAACCATGCAAAACATGGATATTTTGGGCATGACATATATTCGTGATAAGAATTTCGAGTGTGGTGGTCGTTTTAGGATCTTCTAGTGCCATGCAGTGCAAAATAGACCCAAAAAGACATGTTTATGCCCAAGTGAGATGAACTTGCCTAAACTTTAATCGTTTGGATATGGCATTTTCTCGACTTGACTTTTAACACCCAATACAAATTTTAGATATGAATTTGGAGTGTGGTGGTCAGTTGAGGTGCTTAGGCCTAAATGATTCGAACTTGGCTAAACTTGGATCTTTTGGGCATGCGACCTCACTTCAAGACCCAATACATGTTTTTGGAAAAGATCTTGGAGGGTGGTGGTCATTTTATGTCCTTCTCATGCCATACTGAGTTAAAAAGACTGAATGGGAGGTGTTTAGGCCTAAATGATATGAACATGGCTAAACTTTTTTGGCATGGCATGTACTGACCTGACTTTTAACACCCAACACATTTTGGATAAGAATTCAGACTGTGGTGGTCATTCTAGGCACTTCTAGTGATATGTGGAGTCAAAAAGACCCAATGGGACGTGTTGAGACCCAAATGAGATGAACTTGGTTATAGTTGGATCATTCAGGCATGGTGTATACTCGACCTAACTTTTGACACCCAATACATGTTTGGATAAGAATGTGGAGTGTGGTGATCATTTTTGGTTCTTTTTAGTGCCATACAGAGTCCAAAAGACCCAATGAGATATGTTTAGACCCAAATGAGATGGACTTTGTGAAACTTAGATCATTTTGCATGTCATGTATTCGACCTGACTTTTCACACCCAGTACACGTCTAGGATAAGAATATATAGTATGGTGGTCATTAGGTGCTTTGAATGCCACGTTGAGATCAAAAAGACCTAACGGGACTTGTTTAGGCCTAAATGGGATGAACTTGGCTAAACTTAAATCTTTTAGAGATGGCATGTACGTGACCTGACTTTTGACCCCCAATACACGTTTTGGATATGAAAGGAACTTGGCTAAAATTGGATCTTTTTGGCATGGAGTGTGGAGGCCATTTAAGGTGCTTTTAGTGCTATGTAGAGTCAAAAAGATCCAATGGGATGTGTTTAAGACCAAATGAGATGAACATAGCTAAACTTAGATCTTTTGGGTATGAAATGTACTCGACCTGATTTTTGTAACCCACTACACGTTTTGGATAAGGATTTGGACTGTGTTGACGGTTTTACTGCCATGCGAAGTAAAAAAAGATCTATTGGGATATGTTTGGGCTCAAATGAGAGGAACTTGGCTAATACACATTTTGGATAATAATTTGAAGTGTGATGGTCATTTTAAGTGCTTCTAGTGCCATGTGGAGTATGGGACGTGTTTAAGCCCAAATGAGATGAACATAGCTAAACCTAGATATTTTTGGGTATGAAATATACTTGACCTAATTTTTGAAACCCAATATACGTTTTAGATAAGGATTTGGACTATGTTGGCGGTTTTAGTGCCATGCGACGTTAAAAATATCCATTGGGATATGTTTAGGCTCAAATGAGATGAACTTGGCTAAACTTTGATCTTTCGCGCAAGCATGTACTCGACCTGACTATTGACACCCAATACACATTTTGGATAATTATTTGAAGTGTGATGGTCATTTTAGATGATTCTAGTGCCATGTGGAGTAAAGAAGACCCAATGTGACGTGTGATGAACTTGGCTAAACTTATATCTTTTGGGCATGGCATGTCCTCGACCTGACTTTTGACACCTGATGCACGTTTTGGATAAGAATTTGGAGTTTGTTGGTCAGTTTAGGTGCTTCTAGTGTCATGCAGAGTCAAAAAGACCGAATGGGACATGTTTAGGCCCAAATGAATCAAATTTGGCTAAAATTAGATCTTTTGAGGATGGGATGTACTCGACCTGACTTTTGAGACCCAATACACATTTTGGATAAGAATTTAGAGTGCGGTCTTCATTTTAGGTCCTTTTAGTGGCATGCAGAGTCAAAAAGACCTAATGGGACGCATTTAGCCCTAAATGAGATGAACTTGGCTAAACTTGGATCTTTTGGGCATGACATTTACTTGACTTGGCCTTTGACACCAAATACAAGTTTATTTACTTTTCATGCCACACAGAGTCAAAACGACCCAATGTGATGTGTTAGGCACAAAAGAAATGAACTTGGCTAAACGTGGATCTTTTGGGCATTGCATTTAGTCGACATTACTTTTGGCACCAAATATGTTTTGGCTATGAATTTGGAGTGTGGTGGTCATTTTAGGTCCTAGTGCCATGAACAGTCCAGAAGACCCAATGAGACGTGTTTAGGATGAAATGAGATGAACTTGACTAAACTTTTATCTTTTGGAGCAATGGCGTGTTCTCAACCTGACTTTTGACACCTGATGCACGTTTTGGATAAGAATTTGGAGTTTGTTGGTCAGTTTAGGTGCTTCTAGTGTCATGCAGAGTCAAAAAGACCGAATGGGACATGTTAAGGCCCAAATGAATCAAATTTAGCTAAAATTAGATCTTTTGAGGATGGGATGTACTCGACTTGACTTTTGAGACCCAATACACATTTTCGATAAGAATTTAGAGTGCGGTCTTCATTTTAGGTCCTTTTAGTGGCATGCTGAGTCAAAAAGACCTAATGGGATGCATTTAGCCCTAAATGAGACGAACTTGGCTAAACTTGGATCTTTTGGGCATGACATTTACTTGACTTGACTTTTGACACCCAATACAAGTTTATTTACTTTTCATTCCACACAGAGTCAAAATGACCCAATGTGATGTGTTACGCACAAAAGAAATGAACTTGGCAAAACATGGATCTTTTGGGCATTGCATTTAGTCGACATTACTTTTGGCACCAAATATGTTTTGGCTATGAATTTGGAATGTGGTGGTCATTTTAGGTCCTAGTGCCATGAACAGTCCAGAATACCCAATGGGACGTGTTTAGGATGAAATGGGATGAACTTGACTAAACTTTTATCTTTTGGAGCAATGGCGTGTACTCAACCTAACTTTTGACACCCAATACTCATTTTGGAAAAGAATTTTGCGTGTGGTCATTTTCAGTTTTTTTTAATGTCATGTGGAGTCAAGAAGACTCAATGGCACGTGTTTAGGCCAAAATGAGATGAACTCTGCTAAACTTGGATCGTTTGGCTATGACATGTATTTGACCCGGTGTTGGACACCCAACATATGCTTTAGATAAGAATTTAGAGTATAGTGGTCATTAGGTGCTTCTATTGCCATGTAGAGGCAAAAATACCCAATGGGACTTGTATTGGCCTAAATGCATTCTTTGGTCATGGGATGTAGTCGACTTGATTTTTGACACTCAATAAACATTTTGGTTAAGAATTTAGAGTGTGTTGGTCTTGTTTGGTGTTTCTAGTAACATGCAAAGTCAAAAAATACCCATTGGCACGTGTTTCAGCGCAAACGAGATTAACTTGGCTAAACTTTGATATTTTCGGCATAGTATTTACTCGATCTGGCTTTGGACACCCAGTGGTATGTTGGATAAGAATTTGGAGTGCAATGGTCATTTTAAGTGGTTCTTATGCAATGAGGAGTCAAAAAGCCCAATGGCGTGTGTTTAGGTGCAAAGGAGACAAACTTGGCTAAACTTGGATCTTCCAGGCATGGTGAGTACTTGAGTTGTCTGTTGACACCCAATACATGGTTTGGATAAGAATTTGGAGTGTGGTGGTGATTTTAGGTGCTTCTAGTGTGTTATAATGAAATGTGTCTCTATGCAAGTGCACGTATCGTTAAACAACTAATAAAGTAGTAAGTACGTGTCGATCGCCACATGGACTAAGTGAATATGCAATATGTCTAGCCAAAACAGAATTAATTTGCAAGAAAAAATAGTAACAATAATGATTGGGTAGATGATATTGAAATTAAAGTGAAAATTTATAAGAAATAAATACTAAGGTGAAATGACAACTACAAAGCAAGAAACCACTTAATATTAGTGAGATATCCAATGAAAGAGAGGGTTAGTATAGTCAAATCTCTTATCATTTACTTTATCAAAATTAACACTGTTCTAGTGCCATGTCAAGTCAAAAGACCTAATGGGATGTTTTTAGGAAAAAATGAGATAAACTTGGCTAAACTTGGATCTTTTTGGCATAGCATGTACTCAACCTTACTTTTGGCACCCAATACACATTTTGGATAATAATTTTGAAGGTGGTGGTCATTTTAGGTACTTCTAGTGTCATGAGGAGTCATAAACACCCAATGGGATGTGTTTAGGCTCAAATGAGTTGAACTTGGTTAAACTTGGATCTTTTGGGCAAGGTGAGAACTCGTCCTGACTTTTGACACCCAATACATTTTTTCGATAAAATTTGGAAGTGTGGTGGCCATTTTAGGTGGTTCTAGTGCCATGCGGAGTAAAAAAAGACCCAATGGGATGTGCTTAGACCCAAATGAGATAAACTTGGCTAAACTTGGATCTTTTAGGCATGCATGTACTTGTCTTGACTTTTGACACTCAATACACGTTTTAGGTAATAATTTGGAGTGTGGTGGTCATTTTAGGTGCTTCTAGTGTGATGCGGAGTCAAAAAGACCCAATGTGACGTGGGCCACATTTAGATGAACTTGCCTAAACTTGGATCTTCGGGCAAGGTGAGTACTCGTCCTAACTTTTGAAACCTGATACATGTTTTGGACAAGAATTGGATTGGGGTGGTCATTTTAGGTGCTTCTAGAGCCATGCGGAGTCAAAAAGGCCCAATGGGATGTGTTTAGGTCCAAATGAGATAAAGTTAGCTATACTTGGATCTTATAGGCAAGACATTTGCTCGACCTGATTTTTTGGCACCCAATACATGTGTTTAGGCCCAAATGAGATGAACTTCGTTAAACTTGAAACTTCTGGGAATGGCATTTACTCGACCTGAATTTTGACTCTCAATATAAGTTTTGGATAGAAATTTAGAGTATGGTGGTCATTAGGTGTTTCTAGTTCCATGAGGAGTGAAAAATACCCAATGGCACGTGTTTTGGCTCAAGTGAGATGAACTTGGCTAAACTTGAATCTTTCGGGAAAGGTGAATACTCGACTTGAATACATGTTTTGGACACCCAAAAAATGTTTTGGATAAAACTCTAGAGTCTGGTGGTCATTTTAGTGCCATGCGAATTCAAAAAGAAACAATGGGACGGGTTTTGGCCCAAATGAGATGAACTTGGCTAAACTTGGATTTTTTGGGCATGCATGTACTCGACCTGACTTTCAAAACCCGATATGTGTTTCGGCTATTAATTTGGAGTGTGGTGATCATTTTTAGGTGCTTATAGTACCATGCAGAATCAAAAAGACCCAATGAGATGTGTTTGGGCCCAAATGCGACAAACTTGGCTAAATTTGGATCTTTTCTGCATGCATGTACTCGACCTGACTTTCGACACCCAATACATGTTTTAATTAAGAATTTGGAGTGTGCTGGTCATTTTAAGCTTTGCTAGTGACATGCGGAGGTAAAAAGAATCAATGTGACCTGTTAGGCCACAATAAGATAAACTTGGCTAACCTTTGATCGTTTGGGCATGACATGTACTCGACCTTACTTTAGGCCCAAATGAGATGAACTTCACTAAAATTTGATCCTTTGGGCATGGAAATTAATCAATCTGACTTTTGACACCCAACACACGTTTGGGACAAGAATTTAGAGTGTTGTGGTCGTTTGGTGCTTCTAGTTTCATGCGGAGTCAAAAATACCCATGCGACTTGTTTAGGCCCAAATGAGATGAACTTGGCTACACTTGGATCTTTTTGGCATGGCATGCCCTCGACCTGACTTTTGAAATTGAATACATGTTTTTGATAGAATTTGGAGTGTGGTGGTAATTTTAAGTGCTTCTCGTGCCATGCAGAGTAAAAAATACCCAATGTGACGTGTTGGGCCGCAATAAGATGCACTTGGCTAAACATGGATCTTTTGGGCATGGCATTTAGTCGACCTTACTTTTGACACCCAAATCATATTTTGGATTAGAATATGGAGTTTGGTGTCAATATAGGAGGTTCTAGCGTAATGGTGAGTCTAAAAGACCCAATGGAATGTGTGTTAGGCTCAAATGAGATATACTTGGCTAAACTTAGATCTTTCCGCCATGCATGTACTCGACCTAAATTTCGACACCTAATGCACATTTTAGATAATAAGTTGGAGTGTGGTGTCCATTTTAGGTGATTCTAGTGCCATGAGCACTTAAAAAGACCCAATGAGAAGTGCTTAGGCTAAAAGAAGACGAACTTGGCCAAACTTAGATCGTTTCGGCATGACATGTATTTGGCTTGGCTTTTGACACACAATACACTCTTTCGATAAGAATTTAGTGTATGGTGGTCGTTAGGTGCTTCTAGTGTCAAGTAGTGTAAAAAAAGTCTCAATGGGACTTCTTGAGGCCCAAATGAGATGAACTTGGCTAAAATTGGATCTTTTGGGCATGGCATGTACTCTGCCTGACTTTTGAAACCCAATAGAAGTTTTGAATAAGATTTTAACGTTTGGTTGTCATTTTATTAGGTTCTTTTTGTGCCATGCTGATTCAAAAAGAGCCAATCAGATGTATTTAGGCTAAAATGAGACCAACTTGGCTAAACTTTAATCTTTTGGGTATAGCATGTACTTGACATGACTTTGGACCCACAATATAAGTTTTGGACAATAATTTACAGTATAGCGGTCATTAGGTGTTTCTAGTGCCATGGTGAGTCAAAAGTCCCAATGGGACTTGTTTAGACCCGAATGACTACTTGGTTAAACTTGGTTCTTTTCGACATGGCATGTACTCGACCTGACCATTGACACTCAATACACGTTTTAGATGAGAATTCAGAGTCTGGTGGTCATTTTAGGTGCTTCTAATGCCATGTAAAGTCAAAAAACCCAATGTGACCTATTAGGCGGCAATGAGATGAACTTGGCTAGACTTGGATCTTTTGGGAATGAATGTACTCGACCTTACTTTTGGCACTCATCACATGTTTTAGATAAGAATTTGGAGTGTGGTGGTCATTTAAGGTTCTTCTAGTGCCATGCCTAGTCAAAAAGACCAAATGTGACGTGTTGGGCCGCAATGGGATGAATTGATTATTTGGGCATGGAATGTAATCGACATGAACTTTGACACCAAATAAATGTTTTGGATAAGAATTTTGAGTGTGATGGTAGTTTAAGGTGCTTCTAGTGTTATGTGGAGTGGAAGTGCGTTCGGCTCAAACGAGATGAACTTAGCTAAATTTGGATCTTCTTGGCATGTCATGTACTCGACCTGACTTTTGACACCCAATACAAGTTTTGGATAAGAATTTAGATTGTGGTGCTCATTTAAGGTGATTCTAGTGCCATGTAGAGTAAAAAAGACTCAATGGGACATGTTTAGGCTCAAATGAGATGAACTTTACTAAACTTGGATCTTATGAGCAATACATTTACTCAACCTAAATTTTGACACCCAATACACATTTAAGATAAGAATTAGGAATGTAGTGGTCATTTTAGGTGCTTCTACTGCCATGCATAGTAAAAAAGAAACAATGGGACGTGTTTAGGTCTAAATGAGACGAACTTGGCTAAACTTGGATCTTTTGGGCATGTATGTACTCGACCTAACTTTCAACACCCATGACATGTTTTGGATAATAATTTGGAGTGTGGTGGTAATTTTAGGTGCTTCAAGTGCCATGCAGAGTCAAAAAGACCCAATGTGACGTATTAGGCATAAATGAGACGAACTTGGTAAAACTTGGATATTTTTTACATAACATATACTCGACTTGACTTCTGACACCCAATATATGTTTTGGGTAAGAATGTGTTGGTCATTTTAGGTGATTTTAGTGCCATGAGGAGTTAAACAGACCCAATGGGATGTGTTTTGTCTAAAAGAAGATGAACTTTGCCGAACTTAGATCATTTGGGCATGGCATGTATTCGATCCGACTTATGACACCCAATACACATTTTGGATAAGAATTTAGTGCATGGTTTTCGTTAGGTGTTTCTAGTGTAATGTAGAGTCAAAAAGACCCAATGATACTTATTTAGCTCGAAATGAGATAAACTTGGCTGAAATGAGATGAACTTGGCTTAACTTAGATCTTTTGGGCATAGTGTTGGGCATAGTGCTCTCAAAGAATGTGTAAAGTCATTTTATTTGGAAATTAATAAAGGTGCATGTTTCTTAAAATTGTATTCTTTCAATTATTATTGATATAAATATCTGAAAATTCCATTTTCATTAATGAGATTATGATCTTGTATTAGTACAAGAAGATTAAGATCATAGATAATGAATAAAGTAGTCCACAACATATTAAAGTATGAAATCTTTAATGAATGTCGCTAGTACGGTTCTCTAGGCATTTTGAATGCATATGATCTAGATTCGAATCGCTGATGTGGATAGACATCTTAGTAAAGTTACTTTATATGATTAGATTATATAGGACATGACTGATGTGAATTAATATATTCATTAACTTATCGTTTATCATAAAGATTTAATACATATCAATCAGATGATCATATGTAGATCAATCTAAATCGTGAGTAGTCATGAACTCCTACACATGTCTTCTGGATCTTTTGATTCACTCGTTAAGGTTTGTTTGTAAAACATGCTATTGACTTTTAGTTTGGAGAATTCAGTGACATAGATGGCTGGGAATATGATCTTACAAGATTTAGAATCCAAGCTTTCTAAATGGATCGTATATTGGTTTCCTTCAGGGTTAATTTTGGGACTGAATGGTAATTTTACTCAAATTTATAATATATTTATAAATTAACCTTTCACTAGTGAATTAATGGTACTTAAGGATCAAGATGTAATTAGAAGGGTAAAATGGTAATTTTGATGAGCTCAAATTTATGAACCAATAATTAGAGGACAGAACTACTTGAAGTGAATATATCAATGGACTACACGAGATTACTCTGTATATATATTATTTAATTACTAAGAGTGAAATTTCATATTTATAGTGGAGTAATAATGAAACTAATAAGTGAGATTATTTAATTAATAATCAGGTTTATTGAAGCTTAGAATTATAGGTCCATGATCCCCAAGCCACCTTTGTGCTACACAGTCGAGGGTGTGAATGTTTCAAGACATAAGAAAAGGACTAGCATGCAAAAGGATATAACCTTTCAGGGTTAGTGTATAATTATGAGATAATTATGTGTTATTAATTAATTAAATTAATTATTATAATTTGGAAATTACATTTAATTAGTTATATATATTGATTAGTTATGATTCGATGATGAGACACTATATTTAATTTATGAAATTAAATGTGTTAGATTATTATGAGATAATAATTTAATTTTGAATCAATTGATTGGTTAATTTTGAATTAACAGATAAGTTAGTTGTTAGATGCTATCAAATAAGTTAATTTTGAATTAACCGATATTTTGATATTTATCTGATTGAATAATAAATTTGAAAAAAATGCCACGTAGTATGTCGGACTGCCACACGCCAATCACTGATTGTGAATTAGTAATTGACGTGACACACTACAGTGCCACACGGCACTACAGTTGTACGGGACATAATGAAGTGCCACACGTCACTACAGTTGTGCACAAACTGTAGTGGGTCCCAATATAGTGGCACATTTTTGTAATTAATTGATTATTTAAAAACCGTAAACCAATGAGCCTTGATCTAGAATATAAATACCTAATATCATATTGGCCTCAGCAATCAACTGATCATTCAATCAGTTAATAAAAGCTCTGCGAATTCTCTAATTCTCTCTTAGAGTTCTATCTCAAAAGCCCTTCATCAAATCTCTAGACCTCATGTGCTGAGTACATCTAGGGATAGAAAATTGTTCGAGTACATCTAGGGATAGAAAATTGTTTTTGATTCATTCTATGTTTCCACAGACATCGTAGTATGTTTGAGGCTTGGTTTGAAAGATCTTGGTATGGATCTTAAAGTCTGTTCATTGTGAAATCGATAATTCATTTCTTTTACTAGAAGATAGGTAGGACACTTGATAGAATTAAAGAGGTAAAATTCTTTTCTTTGAATGCATATACATTTAATGTATAGATATATAATTGATCCTTAATAAAAATAGATTTTCATAAAATAGTTTTTTCGGATCTATGGTGTCATGATTATTTTTTCAATCAATAAAATATTTGAAAACCCCTCCACTGCGCCCCCACTATGATTCCAACACCTTGTATGTACTCAACCTGACTTTCGACACCCAATACATGTTTTGAATAATAATTTAGGGTGTGGTGGTAATTTTAGGTGCTTCTAGTGTCATGTGGACTCAAAAGATACCCAATGTGACGTGTTAGGCTGAAATGAGAAGCACTTGGAAAAACTTGGATCTTTCTGGCTTGGAATGTACTTGACTTGACTTATCACGCTCAATACACATTTTGGATAAGAATTTGGAGTGTGGTGGTCATTTTATGTACTTCTAGTAGCATGTGGAGTCAAAAAGACCCAATGACACATGTTTAGGGCCAAACGAGACAAACAAACTTTTTTTTATGTCTTTCGCACATGGAAAGTACTCGACCTGACTTTTGAAACCCAATACATGTTTTAGATAACAATTTTGAGTGTCATGATCATTTTAGGTGCTTTTAGTGCCATGCAGAGTAAAAAAGACCAAATGGGATGTGTTTAGGGCCAAATGATATGAACTTTGCTAAACTTGGATGGTTTGGGCATGACATGTATTTGACCTAAATTTTGACATCGAATACATGTTCTGAATAATAATTTAGAGTGTGGTGGGCATTAGGTACTTCTTGTGCCATTCAGAGTCAAAAAGGCCCAATGGGGTGTGTTTAGGCCCAAATGACATGAACTTGGCTAAACTTGGATCTTTTGTGAATGACATGTACTCGACCTAAATTTTGACATTCAGTACACATTTTCGATATAAATTAGGAGTGTGGGTGTAATTTTACATGCTTATAGTGCCATACAGAGTCAAAACGACCCAATGACACGTATTTTGGCCATAATAAGATGAACTTGGCTATACTTGGATCATTTGGGAATAACATGTACTCGACCTGACTTATAACACCCAATACATATTTAAGATAAGAATTTGAAGTGTGATGGTCATTTTAGGTGCTACTTTTTCCAGGCAGAGTAAAGAAGACCCGATGGGACATGTTTAGGCCCAAATGAGACGAACTTGGCTAAATTAGATATTTTGGGTATGCCATGTACTCGACCTTACTTTTGACACCCGATATACATTTTGGATAAAAATTTGGAGTATGGTGGTCGTTTTAGGTGCTTTTAGTTCCATGGGAACTCAAAAAGACCAAATGAGACGTGTTTATGCCCAAATAAGATTATCTTGGATAATCTTGGGTCTTTTGGGCATGGCATGTAACTTTTGACACCCAATACACGTTTTGGATAAGAGTTTGGGGGTGTGGTGGTCATTTTAGGTACTTATAGTGCCATGCGGAGTCAAAAAGATCCAATGGGACGTGTTTAGGCCCAATAAGATGACTTTGGCTAAACTTGGATCTTTTGGGCATGACCTTTACTCGATATGATTTTTGACACCCAATACATGTTTTGGACAAGAATTTGGAGTATGGTGGTCATTTTAGGGGCTTCTAGTTCCATATAGAGTAAAAAAGATCCAATAAGATGTGCTTAGGCCGAAATGAGATGAACTTGACTAAACTTCAATCTTTTGGGCAAGCATGTACTTGACCTAACTTTTGACACCCAATACACATTTTGGATAATAATTTGGAGTGTGATGGTCAATTTAGGTGCTTCTAGTGCCAGGAGGAGTCAAAAAAATCCAATGGCATATGTTTACGCCCAAATGAACTACTAGAATTTTGGCTTTAGATGATAGTCACATATTTGATACAATGACAACCCTCTAAAATCTATCAAAGGAAAATAGTGCAGGGGTGGGGTAATTTGGATAAGATGACAGCTCAAAAATTAGCTTATCAATGTGTTCTCTACAATGACAGCTAATTTTTAGGCTGTCAATATAACTTCTTATTATGACAATGGAAAAAAACCTGTCATTGTTTTATGGTGTAAAAAAAATTACTATTTACCCCAAAGTTCATTTTATTAACGAAAATTCCATACTATACAATCAATCTATACCTAATTTGAGCCTGCTCTCTTGAACTCCACTCTCTTTGCTACTCGCTCGAACTCAAAAATGCCATACGAACTTAAGCTCTCTCGAACTCCTCTCTCTCACTCTGAGCCTGCTCTCTATCACTCTCAGCCTGCTCTCTCTTTCTCTCCCTCTTGAGCTTTCCTCTACACTGCTCTGTCTCTAGCTCATCTCTACACTGCTATCTCTATCTCTCTCTCTTGATAGTCCTCTCTCTACTTTTAAAATTTCATAAGCTTTTGAAGAGCCGGCCTTGATCCATGCTTTCCCTTCTTTCATCATTATCATTGCACTCTCTTCAAATAATGAGCATTAGGAAAGGAGGGAATCTAACTGGTATGTTTAATTCTACACAACACATGCATTAAACATCAACCAACACAACATGGTGCACAAAACAAATAATCTACTCTTTGTACCTACAGTTTTAAGTTCACACTCATTTCAGTAATAACACTATTGTAAGATCTGACCAGCAATATTTCCTATAAATTATATAATGAGAAAACTAGCAATAGCATCAGTAGTAACTAGCAACAGTAGTAGGCCTCAAATTTTCATCAATACAATATTATTATGTCTTACATAGCACGCAAACTGAGCTTACGAGCTTTCGAGATGTTTTATGCACTAATCCAAAACTTTCATAATAAGAAATCCCATGAATTTATCATCTTTAAGAGTAAGCAAAAACACTAGCCTCTATGAGAAACCCACGCAACATTAGCACCATCAGAAGCTTATTGTAACTAAGAAAATTGTACACTTATAGATGCTCATAGCCTCTTGGTTTAAGTAATTTTACCTTTGGGAAATAGCCCTATTAGACTAAAGGTTCCAGGAAAAAAATATATTTCAATGGTTGACATAATATGCAGAAGTAATCAAATAAAATAAGACATAAAACCAATAACAGGTTTGAACTTTTGGTCCTTGCTAAACAAATGAAACAACTTAGACATTATCCTTTGCTTTACAAGAAGAAGAACAGGCCACCATATGTCATGCTTGAAAGAATCAAAACTAGAACGTCTTATTTTTCAAATGATATAGAATACGTGAATTCCTTCATCTTCCTTAATTTTCTATCAATGATTATTTCTAACACTAAGCTATTGTTCTTTTGCTTTTTATGTGCAATGACAGTTTTTAATAAATATGTTGCATTAGTAGTTTAATCTGTATTCTTTATTTTTGTTTCTTACTAGTAAATGGTAAAATTGAGAGCCAACCAGCAGTATAGAGAAATTAGGAAGGATAATCGGTATTATTTTACTCTTATTCTAGTTTATTTAATAGTACACCAATTTGTCATGGAAGGCACTAATCAAAGAAAGTAATATGACTTTGTGTTTAATTATTTTAGTCTGTGTTTCATCTTGTATAGCATAACTCAGGAATGGGTACCATCTTACTTCTTTTTGTGGTTTCTATAATTGCAAACAACCTACTAGAAATCTATCATGGAAATTAATTGGTGCTTAACCCTTATATTTTCTAGTCGATATGATTCAAATTCCAGTAATATGTCATTCTTTCTATATTGGTCCTTTTCTGTTTACACTTATGTCCTTTTGACATGGGAGTCTGGGGACATTATGATATTCTTGATGACTTTGCATTCTTGATTCAGTAGCAGGCTTAGTTGTCTTATGGTAGTTTTAAGTCTAACATCTTCGTTCTTCTTGCAGCGACTAAAGAGCTTCGAAAAGATTTGATCATGGTGATGTGGTTTTTTTGTAGTGCATTATTTTATTTGAGACGATTAACTCTTCATGCTATGCTATTATAAAAAAATATTAGATTTGACAGTTTCCCACAACATCGCACTTGGAGGCCTGGGAGTTTGTTATGGAGGACCATACTGCTCAATTATGCCTCCAAATTGTCCAATGGCTAGAAGATTTAGCTTAAAGCACTTGAGTTGGAGAACAAGGTGATAAGTTTAATTAGGAACTTCAATTATAGAGTTCCTATATCAAATATGATGAATTTAGTATTATATACTTATCCTTTTTTCCATCAGTTGATTTGCCTATTCAATAAATTGTCTATTTTTTTATTCTTCACAACGTCTGGTAAATGTCATATTTTTAAATAATTGGGTTATTCTCCCCTTGATTGTCGAGTTGTAGAGTGAATGAACCTCTTCCTCATACCCTCCTTATAACTTTTAAAATGCTCTTCCTCAGTATAAATGTGTCACTTTTATTTGTTATAACATTTTGAGATTTTCAAACTTCATCGGTGTGCATTGAAATTCTAATAGGTTATCATCAAATGACACCAGCAAGTTAGCTTAGCACCGATATTTGATCCCGTATTTTTCATGTTCATTACTAAAATAATATTTTACCATCTTTTGGACATGTTTAAATTCGTGTGAATATCGGTCGATGGTATTGTGAGGTCAATATAAGAATGGTCACTTACTACCCTATGATCAAATTAGCATTTTATCTTTCTGTGTGAAAATAAAATCTCTTTCGCTGGGCCATTGACACTGTCCGAATTGATTTATGTCAATCATGCATCGTCCTATGTTTTCTTTTCCAAAAATAGGTCATTTCGGGAATTAGTTACGATTGGCTTTTTCCATCTTCATATCATTTTTCTTTTTCTAGATTACTTGTCTTGGTCATTTTTTTCTCACATGCTAATGATTTTGCGTCTAATCTTCACCTTAATATGTTGGAATTTTTTCCATTTAGTTTCCCAACAAGAAACCCAGTTTGGCAGAAAGGCTTCTTTCTTCATGTTGTGAGGTGAGTATTATATTGCCTGAATGTGATGCTAAAAAGTATTTCTTCCTCCTATAAGTTATTTTATTTAAATTCATTTAGAAGTTGTGTGTATCTCTTAAAGTTCAAGTTTTTCTTTGGCAATTGATTATAGGGAAGGTATACTTTTGGTCTAAATGATATAGTTTTGAAGATTTATTCTTGATTGTTGTTGATAATTATTTTAAAAGAATTGTTAGAAAATTATATGTTGAGACGTTTCCCATTTTGAATTGTTAGAAAATGAATGTTACAATTCATTTTGTTTTGAGTTTCTTTTGAATGATGAAAGTGGTTCAGGTGTAAGTGTTTTTTCAATTAACTTGATATTTCTGCTTTCATTTCTGCCTTCAATCTAATTCAATATAATTACAACTTCTTGGAAAAGCTTCTTATTATCAGTTTTATTCATTTACCTCTCGTTTGATTATTTCTTTTTAGAGTAGTGTCATAGAACTATCTAAATTGTCCTTGTGTCAGTTCTGCTTAAACCAACACTAAACAATTGCAAATGGTTGGACAACCTTCTTCCCATCTATTCAGTTTGTTTAGTTGTTTGATTACCCTCGAGATTTTAAATGTATTGGCATTAGTAGATCTCCTAATAAATTTATATGCGGCTTGTTAGTTTGTTATTTTTTAGCATCTTTTGTCCATTCTTTCCTCCTTTGAAGATTTGTTTGTCCTTATTTGTTTTTTTTATAATTAATACTCAAGTTATAGTACATAGGAGTACTGGATAGGATTCTTAATACTTTGCACTGCAAGTGCTTGATTAACTCTTTTTATGTGTTCATTAGTCGAATTTTACTAAAAGAATTTTTCTCTTAGTAATTACAAATATGGAGGATGCAAAGATCCATTAGAAAACTCCATTCATCATGTAATTCGTATATATTTAGCAAATTAACAAGTAGAGACATCTTTTAGAATTATAATCATTATAATTTTTGTTTTATTTTTATTGTATAATACTATTTGCCAACCTTTACTTTATTTAACTAAATAAATATATTTTTTTCTTTTCTTGATCTTTAGATGATGGGGATTCCCCTTCATCTAATGTCTACGTGGAGTAATTATAGATGACGGGGATTCCCCATCATCTTTTTTTATTTTGGCGGTACCTAAGATGACGGAGATTCCCCGTCATCTAAAGTCTAGGTAGAGTAACTTTAGAAGAAAGAGAGTTCCCATCATCTATCTACTTTTCGCAGTACTTTAGATGACAGGGAATACTCATCATCTATATACTTTTCGCAGCACCTACGATGATGGGGATTCCCCGTCATTGTACACCATTATAAATGACATTTTTTTTAAATGACTAAAGTTGACAGCCCGGTAGATGACAGTTGGGCAACCGTCAATATAGGGTTATAATGATGAGTTTTACCCATCATCCAACCTCGTTTTGTAGTAGTGAAAGACCCAATCGGACGTGTTCAACACCAAATTAGACGATCTTGGATAAACTTGGGCCTATTGGGCATGACATGTACTCGACTTAACTTTTGACAGCCAATACTCATTTTGGATAAGAATATGGAGTGTGCTGGTCAATTTAAGTGCTTCAACTGCCAGTTAGGTCTTAATGGGACATGTATAGTCCCACATGAGATGAACTTCGCTAAACTTTGATCTTTTAGCCATGGTAAGTAAACGAACTGACTTTTGACACCCAATACACATTTTAGATTATAATTTGGAGTGTGGTGGATGGTGAGACAAAAGACCCAATGGGACATGTTTAGGTCCAAATGACTTGAACTTGGCTAAATATGGATCTTTTGGGCATGGCATGTACTCCACCTGACTTTTAACACCTGATAATCATTTTGTATAAGAATTTGGAGTGTGATGGTAATTTTAGGTTAGTCTAGTACAAAAAGACCCACGGGAACTTGTTTAAGCCCAAATGAGACGAACTTGTCTAAACATCGATCTTTAGCGCATGGCATGTACTCGACTTAAATTTTGACACCCAACCCACATTTTGGATAAGAATTTAGAGTGTGGTGGTCATAGGTGCTTCTAGTGCCATGCGGAGTCAAAAAGACCTAATGAGATGTGTTTAGGCCCAAATGAGATGAAGTTGGCTAAACTTAGATATTTTGGGCATGACATGTACTCGACCTGACTTTTGACACAAAATGAATGTTTTCGTTAAACATTTTCAGTGTGGTGGTCATTTTACATGCTTGCAGTGACATGTGGTGTCAAAAAGTCCTACTGGGACGTATTTACGCCCTAATGAGATGAACTTGGCTAAACTTGGATCTTTTAGGCATAACATGTACTCGACCCACTTTTTTAACCCAATACAAATTTTGGATAAGAATTCAAATTTTGAGGTCATTTTAGTTGCTTCTAGTGCCATGCGGTGTCAAAAAGACCGAATGTGATGTGTTTAGGCCCAAATAAGATGAAATTCATGAAACTTAGATCGTTTGGCCCTAGCTTATACTCGGCGTGACTTTTTGATACCCAGTACCCTTTTTCGATAAGAATTTGAAGTGTGGTGGTATCTTTAGGTGCTTCTAATACCATGTAGAGTTAAAAAGATCCAATGGGACGTGTTTAGGCCCAAATGAGATGAAGTTTGCAGGACTTGGATCATTTCGATGTGCATGTACTCGACCTGAGTTTTGAAACCCAATACATGTTTTGGATAACAATTTGGAGTGGGGGGTAATTTTAGCTGCATCTAGTGCCATGCGGAGTCAAATAGACCCAATGGGATGTTTTCAACCCAAATGAGACGAACTTGGCTAAACTTGGATGTTTTTGGCAAGGCATGTACTTGACCAGATTTTTTAGAAGAAATATAAATTTTGGATAAAAGTTTGGAGTGTTGGGGTCATTTTAGGTGCTTCTAGTATCATGCAGTCATTTTAGGCCTAAATGATACAAACTTGGCTAAACTTGGATCTTTTGACCATGGCGTGTACTAGACCTAACTTTTGACACCCAATACACATTTTTGTGAATAATTTAGAGTGTGATTGTCGTTTTATTTTTTCTAGTGCCATGTGGAGCAAAAAGACCCAATGGGATGTTTTTAGGTCCAAATGACAAGAACTTGGCTAAAATTGAATATTTTGGGCAGGGTATGTACTCGACTTGACATTTTTGACCCCCAACACACATTATGGATGAGAATTTGGGGTATGGGGGTCATTTCAGGTGCTTCTAGTTCCTTGCGGAGTCAAAAAGATCCATTGTGATGTGTTTAGGATTAAATAAGATAAACTTGGCTACACTCGGTTCGTTTGAATTTTGACACCCAATGCATGTTTTGGATAAGAATTTGGAGTGTGGTGGTCAGTTTAAGTGTTTCTAGTCTCATGCGAAGGAAAAAAGACCTAATGGGACGTGTTTAGGACCAAATAAGATGACCTTGGCTAAACTTGGATTGTTTAGGCATGCATGTGCTCAACCTGAATTTTGACATCTAATAACCATTTTTATAAGAATATGGACTTTGGTGGCCATTTTAGGTGCTTCTAGTGTCATGCGGAGTCAAAAAGACCTAATGTAATTGGTTTAGGCCCATGTGAGACGAACTTGGCTAAACTTGAATATTTTAGGCATGGCATATCTCGACTTGACTTTTGAAACCCAATACATGTTTTAAATAAGAATTTAGAGTATGGTCATCATTGGTGCTACTAGTGCCATTTCGAGTAAAAAAGATGCAATAGTACATGTTTAGGCCAAAATATGATGAACTTGCCTAAACTTAGATCCTTTGACACTCAATACACATTTTCGATAAGGATTTAGAGTGTGATTGTCATTTTTTATGCTTCTAGTTCCACGCAGAGTCAAAAAGACCCAATGGGACGTGTTTAACGCCAAACGAGGTGAACTTGGCTAAACTTTGATCTTTTGGGCATGGCATGTACTTAACATGACTTTTGACACACAATACATGTTTTATCTAAGGATTTAGAGTGTGGTGGTCATTTTAGGTGCTTCGAGTACCATGCGGAGTCAAAAATGCCCAATGGGGTGTGTTTAAGCCTAAACGATACGAACTTGACTAAACTTTGATCTCTTGAGCATGGCAAGTAATTTCCCTGTCTTTTGACAACCAATACTCATTTTGGATAAGAATTTGGAGTGTGGTGGCTAGTTTAGGTTCTTCTAGTGCCATGGTGAGTTAAGAAAAGCCAACTTGACGTGTTTAGGTCAAAATGAGATGAACTTGGCTAAACATGGATATTTTGGGCATGACATGTACTCCACCTGACGTTTGACGCCCAATACACATTTTGAGTAATAATTTGGAGTGTGATGGTCATTTTAGTTTCACCTAGTACCATGCGGAGTGAAAAAAAAACCTAATGGGATTTGTGTAGGCCCAAATGAGATGAACTTGGCTAAACTTGGATCTTTTGAGCATGTTATGTACTCAACCACACTTTTGACACCCAATGCATATTTTAAATATGAATTTGGAGTTTGATGGTCGTTTCATGTGCTTCTAGTGCCATGCAGAGTCAAAAAGACCCAATGTGACGTGTTTAGACCCAATTGAGATGAACTTGACTAAACTTGGATCTTTTCAGCATGGCATGTACTTGACCTAAATTTTAACACCTTTTTTTTGTTAAATTAAAAATTTATAAACCGAACAAAAAACATACAAATATACAAAGGACATACCCCAAAATATTACAAGACTAAAAACTGAAACCATATGGCAACAAAAAAGATGAAAATCTAAGAAAGTGAAGCCCTACGAGGCTATAAAATTACACAAAGAAGCTTAAGTATAAAAAATAATAGAATTGTAAACCCCCAAGCTTTTTGAATAGATTTGTTATGAGGAGTGTCAGTAAAGCCTTTCAAGCTCCAAAGCCTACCATTAACAACACTAGCAATATTAGTCAGAACCATCTTTTTATCTCTGATTTTTCCTTCAAACACTTTAGAGTTCCTCTCCCTCCACAGACGGTAGATAAAGGAACATAAGAAAATCTTCAAAACAAGAACCACAAGCTCATCTCCCCTTATTTCACAAGAAGCCAAGAAATACATTTGGAATAATTTCTAGGAGAAGAAGTTAAACCATACCAACCACACATAACCTACCAAATCTTCTTGGGGAAGGGCCAAGTAAAAACAATTGCTCTGAAGTTTCTAAAGGCTCCATGTAAGGTACACAAGAAGTATTATGAGTAGAGCTAGAAGAGGATAACCAAATAGTTTGTCTATCACCAGTAGCTAACCTATTAAGGATAGCAAGTCAAGCAATGAAGTTGAATCTTAGGATATATTTCTTAAACCAAATAAGAGGAGCCCATCTCACATTCTCACAAGCTCGAGCAAGGGCCCTATAAGTATGTCCCACCGAGAAGGAAGGAGACCAAATCCAAGAGTCCACAAAGTGCTCCCTAGGGTAAGTGAGAGAAACCTCCCTAATTGTACGCGACCTAAAATTTCAAACCCAATACACCTTTTGTATAAGAATTTAGAGGCCAGTGATCATCTTAGGTGCTTCTAGTTCCATGCGGACTGTAAAAGACCTAATGTGATGTGTTTAGGCCCAAATGAGATGAACTTGACTAAACTTGGACATTTTGGGAATGGCATGTACTCGACTTGACTTTTGGCACCCAATACACCTTTTGGACAAGAATTTAGAGTGTGGTCGTCATTTTAGGTGATTCTAGTGCCATGCGAAGTCAAAAACACTCAATGAGACGTGTTTATACCCAAACAAGATGAACTTGACTAAACATGGATCTTTTAGGCATGACATGTAGTCGACCTGACTTTTGACACCCAATAGTCATTTTTTATAAGAATATGGAGTGTGATGGTCATTTTAAGTGCTTCAAGTTCCATGTTGAGTCTCAATGGGACGTGTTCAGGCCCAAATGAGATGAACTTGACTAAACTTAAATCTTTTGGGCATGACATGTACTCGACGTGACTTTTGACACCTAATACACATTTTGTATAAGAATAATTTAGAGTGTGACGGTCATTCTAGTTGCTTTCTAGTGCCTGCGGTGTCTAAAAGGCCTAATGTTATATGTTTAGTCCCAAATGAGATGAACTTAAATAAACTTAGATATTTTGGGCATGACATGTACTCGACCTGGCTTTTGTCACACTATACACCTTTCTGATAAGAACTTGGAGTGTGGTGGTCATTTTAGGTTATTCTAGTGCCATGTAGAGTAAAAAACACCCAATTGGACGTATTTATGACTAGACAAGATGAACTTGACTGAACATGGATCTTTTTAGGCATGGAATGTACACTTGAATTTTGACACTTATTACATATTTTGTATAATATATTTGGAGTGTGATGGTGCTCAACTGCAGTGAAAAATGGCATTGCAATGTGACGTGAGGCAGCACAGTGTCTCACCGCAGCACTGTAGTGCCATGTGGCACTATAGTGTTACACCCCCACTAGTGTAGTATCATGTGGCACTACAATAGTCCATGTTAATCTCTAATATTCAATCAGTGATTGACACATGATAATTACTGTAAATTAAATATTTATTTTAATCTGATAAATATCTAGATATCAGTTAATTCAATAACATATCTGATTACCCATATCAACTAAATTATCTGTTATTTCATAAATAATAGATTTAATTGATCTAAAATATTATCTAATAATAATTTAATAATCTAATTTCACAAATTAGATATTCTGTCTCATTTATTGATAATTAAAAAATAATCGATAATTATATATATATATATATATTAGTTCTAAAATTACATTTATATATATAAATATTTCACTTAATTAATTCTTAATTAATTAATAACACATAATTATCTCATAATTATGTACTTGCACTAGAATAAATTGTTTTTTGCAAGTTAGTCATTTTCTCATGTCCTGAATTATTCACACCCTAGACTGTAAATATGGAATTGCACTCTTAGAGATTATAGATTGTATTTACAGAGTGTTCTCATGTAGTCCACTAATATAATCAATTCATGAAATTCTGTCATCCAATTATTGGTTCGTAAATTTGAACTGGTCAAAATTACCATTTACCCTTTTAATTAGCTCTTGATCCTTAAAGTAACATTAATCCACTAGTGAATGACTAATTTATATTCTTATTTTAAATTTGAGGTCAATAACCATTCAGTTTTAGAAATAACACTTAAGGAACCAATATACGATCCGTTAGGAAAGCTTGGATTCCAAATCTTGTAAGATAATGTTCCCAGCCATCCATATCACTGAATCTCCAAAACAAATGTCACTAGCCTGCTTTACAAACAAACCTTAACGAGTGAATCAAAAGATCGAGTAGACATGTATAGAATTTCATGACTACCCAAGCTTCAGACTGATCTACATATGATCATCTAATTGATGTGTATTAAATCTTTATAATAAACGACACATTGATAAAGATATTAATTCACATATGTCCAGTCATATATACTCTCATTATATAAAGTACATTCACTAAGATGTCTATTCACATCAATGATCCGGATCTAGATCACACACATTCATAATTCTTGGTCAACCGTACTAGTAACCATTCATTAAAAATTTCATATTTTAATATGGTGTTGATAATTTTATTTATAATCTATGATCTTAATCCTCTCATACAAATACAAGATCATAGTCTCATTAATGTATATGAAATTTTTAGATATTTTTATAAGTTATTCAACATTAATTTAAAAGAATAATTATAAGAAAAATGTAATGCTCATTAAATTTTATAAAAGAAAGTCAATACACATGCTTTGAGGGTATAACCCTTAATAGTGGGGACACTGCACATCTTTATTGGTGGGCCCTAAGCCCTTTATTATTTGATTTGTTTGTTTTCAATTCTTTAGTTTGGTTCTCTTTTAGTGTAATGATTCTATTTTTTAAGTAGCAATCTTTAATTTTAGGATAGCTCATGATGATACAGTTAAATATGAAAACGGAAGAAGAAGAGAACTTAATGAACAATGAAAAAGAATTATAAAAACTATGCGGTGCTTGCCCTTTAATATATTCCCTTATGAGTATTCTTTCCCCAAAACCTTTGCACCTAAATCTTTGTTTTGTTTCTTTTAAAGGTTTAAGTTGCTTTTGACTTCAGGGAGGCTTAATGAGTAACAGGGTGTCTTCATCACCAATATTTGTAATCGCGTAAAATGGTAGTGTGACATTTAAAGGTATTTTAGCTACAAAAAAAGAGATAAAAAATAAAAGAAAAGAGATCAATGGATCATTAATTATAGCACAGTACCTACATGCTTGTAATGCTTGTTTGATTCAAATGTTTCTTTCCCCTTTTAATGATTGTTTGTTGTAGCTGAATTTAAGCAAGATAGATTTGAGAGGTAGGTCGTGAATGCAAAATTAAGTCAGGAAATTTTGTTTAAAGTGGTCTTAAGCAATTTGAGAGTACTAACTTTAGTTTTGGGCACACACACATGGGGATAGATTCACATTTAGGAATAGCCTTGTTTGAGAATGAGCCTTAAAGATTTGAATTGAGCATGAATTTAACATGGGCTTGTCGATTATACCAAGTTTGATGGCTGAAAATCATTGCTTGCTCTATGCCAGAATTTAAGTTTGTGGTGAAATGAACTCTTTGACTCCTTTGCTTGTTTGTTTTGCATGTCTCTTTTATCATTTCAAGCAACTGATAAACATCCTTTAAGGAAATTAGTTTATGTGGTTGAAGTAATCTAAGAACATAGTATCTCAACTAGTGCACCAGAGTCTTGATGATTTTACTCGAGGCATCAAATATGGAAATCATTAAAGAATGATGTAGAATGAATTTGAAACATGAGGAAACTAGGATGTGTATAACATGGGTCAATATTACTTTACCCTTTTATATTTGATGTTTTACATATTGAGGGAATTGCATAATGAAAAATAGGTCAACGTTAATTACGTCGAGAATTGCACAATGAAAAATAGTGCAATAATAATTTTATAGTTATATTGATTATAATTAATAATTAATAAATTTGGGTAAATACTTAACTCGGTAGATTTTATTAATTATTTAGCAATAATATTTTGTCCTATCAATCCCTCTTCATGACTTGATAATATAATTAAAATTGATTACAGATTGTGGGCCTCTTCCAAAACAAATAAATACATAAGCCCATTTAATAAATTGGATTATGGACTTTAGAATACAATTGGGTTAATCTTGAAAATGACCCTTGACCCACGACCTATGGCCGGTTGACTAAATTGGTCCTGACCATGCCTTATTACATGGATGGCGATTTCAATATGGGAAGGGGAGGGGTTTCATTTTGTGTTATTATTTCTCTTCATATTGTCTTCTCCATCCTAATTTCATGCCAAGCTTTTGAAGATCTCATCTTCTATCATGTGTTGACACAAAAAAAAATCAGAATGTTATGGGATAATTCTAATATTGGTGCCAACACACCTACATCTTTTCCTGGATTCAGTTGATATCTAGTGACATGCCTACTACGAAGTAGATATCTGGTCTGGTACACAACATGGTATGCATGAATCTTCCCACTATTGAAGCATAGGGAACTGTCATGATGTTATCTATCTCACCTTTCATCCTAGGACACTAACCTTTGGATAGATGAATTCCATTTTTGAAAGGCAACTAACCTTTATTTGAGTCTTGCATGGCGAACCTCTTCATAATATATCTCGCAGATTGAGATAAGTTTATTCTTCTATATTCTTAAATAGAGATGACCTTGATCCCAAGAACATATGTTGCTTCCCTGGTCTTTCATATGAAACTTATCGATAGAGATAAACTTAACCAAGAAAATAGAGCTCTTCTTGATCAAGAACTCCAAAGAGAAGCTTTAGCTAAACAGGCCAGAAACCAAAAATGCTTTCCACAAACACTTCATTAACCAAATAGAGATCTCTAAGGCCCAAACCACCTTTAGACTTAGAAAGACACATATCACTCCAAGCCACCTAAGCCCTAGAATGCTTAATAGCTTAAGCATTCCACAAGTAATTCTTCATACCCACCTTAATCATATGCAAATTGGGAAGAATAAATAAACTAGCCCAGAAGTGAAAGATAGCATAAAGCACAGATAACCAGCTGTAATCTACAAGCATAAGATAGGTAATTAGACTCCCAAGACTTCACTCTAGCTGTGATATGATCCACCATAGTGACGCAATCTGTTTTGCTAAGTTTTGAGGTAATCAAAGGAACCACCAAATATATCATAGGGAGCTCCCTAACGCTGAAATTAAAAATATCCAGAATAGCTTGCATAGTAGTAGGGTGAACCCTAGACATGAAAACCTGAATTTCTCAAGGTTAGGTGAAGCCCAACCAAAGCCTCAAATAAGATTAAGCTATCTATAATGGTTTGAACCGATGTAGTATTACCCTTGCAAAATATAAAGAGATGATAAACAAAGAACAAGTTAACAATATCAAGCTCCTTACACATCCAATGATAGCTAAACTCAGCCTTGAGAGTTGCATGCTAGAGAATACCAATGAGAACCTCTATAACCAAGACAAAAAGATAGGGAGAGATAGGATCACCCTGCCTCAGCCCTTTAGCACAAGAAAAAATGGCATGTTAAATCACCATTAACGACAATAGAAAGAGAAGGAGAAGAAGTACATTCCATTACACAATTGGAAAAGTGGTCAGGAAACCCCAAGTAATAAAAAATCCTGCCAATAATCTCCCAATTTAAACAATCATAAGCTTTTTTATGTCCATTTTAAAAGCACATCTAGGGCTATTAGAAACCCTATGGTAACCTCTAACCAGCTCTTGATATAAGAAAATGTTATCTGCAATTCTTTTACCAGGAAAAAAGGCTGTCTGATTGTTACTAATAAGATGAGAAAGCACTTTTTTAAGCCTATCATCAAGCATTTTGGTAATGCAATTTATAAATGACATTGCAACAAGAGATAGGCCTAAAGTCACCAACCTTAGAAGGATTGGGAACCTTAGGGATAAGTGCAACGACAGTAGAATTACCTTAATAAATAATGGGAGCTAAAAAACTCCAAAACAACTTTTGACACATCCTTGCCCATAATATGCCAACTTTTCATAAAGAAACCGGCTGAAAATCCAATAGGACTAGGAGCTTTATTGTTACCCAAGCTAAGCATGGTGGAGTGCACATCCTCCTCTGAAAAGGGCCAATTGAGAATAGCCAAATGAGCTTGTGAGAACTGGTTAGCTAGGATCTTAGAGAGAACACTCCAATCAACCTCTTGAATAGGGTGAGAAGTCTCAAGGAGCTTCACATAATAGGAGAGAATCTGGTCCTTAATAGCCTGATCATCAATAATAAGATCACCATCATCATTAACCAGCTGATTAATCCTGGATCTAACTCTGTTCTTCTTAAGCTTATGAAAAAAGTAAGAAGAATTATGATCGCCAAAAGCTAGCTAATCAACTCTATCTTTATGTCTTAAAAATTCTTCTTCTGCATTTCTGTACTATAGTGAACTTTGTAAATCTGATTTTTCCTCCTCTTGAAGAGAAACATCACTAAGGGAAGCAATAAGATCACCCTGCACCCTAGAGAGAACTTCTCTAGCAATAAGAGCTCTTTTAGTAATCTGAGCAAAACGAGGAATTAAAATTCTTAAGTGCAATTTTAACAGATTTGATTTCTTACAAAGGCAAAACATGGTTTTCCCATACACCTCAATGTCCCAAGCATCCTTGAGAATAACCCAATAACCTTCAAATTCCATAAAATAGTCAAAGAATTGGAAAGAAGGCTTAGGTCTAGCAGAATTAGCCTTAAGCTTAATAACAATAGGAGAGTGATCAAAGATACTAGGAGTGTGCAAATGGTAAGAAGTGGTAGGAAAACCCACTGCCCACCATTGCCCAAAACTCTATTAAGTTTGCACATAATACTGCTCCCACCAACCTGACCATTCCACCAAGTGAATTGGCAGCCACTACAAGGTAGATCAAGAACCTCCAAATGATTAAGGCAAGCAGAAAAATCAATAGTATTGTCCTTCCACTTGAAATCACTAGCACAATTCTCACTAGGGTTCAAAATAGCGTTGAAATCTCCCAAAACAAGCCAAGGCTTTCCCTGGTTCAAAACCTTATAGGAATAAAGCTTATCCCACAAAGGCCTCCTTGAGATAGCATCATTAGCTGCATAAACTACTGAAGTAACACACTCATCCCTATCATGAAGAAAAGTCAGCTCACAACACATAGCTTCCTCAAAGGCATCAAATAATTGGACTTCCAAAACTTTAGGGTCCCAAGCAATCAAAATTCTGCCCTTCCTAGAAGGAGAATGATTACCAATGCTCACCCAATTGGGAAAAATAGAACAAGCGAGCCTAGAAAAATTACAACATTTTACCTTAGTTTCAACCAAGGCATAAAATGATAACTTGAAATCACTACAAAATTTCCAAACCTCAACATACTTTAGAAGGCCATTAAGCCCTCTTATATTCCAAGAAGATAAATTAATCATAAACATGGAGATAAGAAGATTAACCATCCTCAGGAGAAACCTGAGAAATCCGATCAGTAATTAAAAGTGAGTTTTCAACCTTTTGCCTCCTTTTCAACCGCCTCAAGACAGATTTTGACAGCTTAGGGGAAAGACCAACTTGAATTGCCAAAGAAACCATAAGAGAGGAAATTGGGGGAGCTAAATCAATGGGACGGTCAGAGTGAGCATGGGACTCACCATTTTCCTCTCTATAATCAGTTTGACCCTTAACCTACTTTTTACTAACCACCTCAGCCCATTCCTTGTCTTGGACTTCCATTGAGAGGATATCAAGAGGAACATGGGCTAGAATTTTCTCGTCAAATACCATAAGCTCCCTATTTTCTTGGGGAGAAAGATATCTACTAGAAGTCTCTTTCTAATCACTAAGAAAATCGGTACGAGAAGTACTTTCATCCACCTTTGACTTAGAGGTAGTGATAGTGGTATTGTTGCAATAATGGCAAAAAAATTGCACTTCCCACATCTCTCAAGGAGGAACTCATATTCCACATTTACTGTAATAGGGTCCCACCTATCAAGACCAAGATCTAAAGTGAAGAACTTGACAATATTGCCTGAGGCAGAGATCTCCACACAAACTCTAGCAAAATCATGTGTAGAGCAAGAGGCAGTGGGAGAATTAGAATGAGAGAGAATGCCTACGGCACTTGCAATATGGCTTAGAGCTTCTTCAGTCCATAACTTCACTAGAACATTCCAAAGCTTTACCCAAACATGGACCTTATCAAGGCTTTCCTTAGAGAAGTTAACATTTGGCTGCCACTGTTGGAGAATAATGAGTCTACCAAGAAGGTGCCAAGGTCCATCCTCTAAAACAGAAGCTCCATCTTCTTTAGAAACAAAGTTGAAGTAGAAAAGACCCTTTGCAGCCGTGAAATCTTAGATGCCTCCAATTTCCACAATTTCATTGCCGCTTTCTTGACCAAATGGAGATGAGCTGATTTGCCCATAAAAGAACCCACCAAACAAACTTCCCAGCGAGCAAATTTATCTTTAGAGATGTACTCAGGTAGTTTAACTGTACTATTATCATTTTCCACCACTGTAGACTCAAGAAAACTAAGACTGAGCTTCTTTCTTTGATTGCCTTTTTAACTTTTTCAACCCAAGTACCAGCTGGTTTAGCCTTATTAGGGTCCACTTTCTTAAATATCTCTTGATAGATAGCATTTTCTTGTAGCCTCGGTGAAGGAGCAAGAGAGTTACTTCGAGAGAGAAGAGATGAAGGAGAGGGCCACCACTAGCTTTCTCTTCCCCCTCTGTCAAAGCACCACTAACTTTCTCTTTCCCCTTAGTCAAAGAAGCTACCACTTGTCACCCCAATGGGTTATCCACATCATGATGAGAGAGAGAGAAGATGCCTTATCTATTAAAAAATTACCTAGAGTGTCCTTTCCCTTATTAGAAAGGATAAGGGAATATTTTTTTCCAAGTTGAAGCTCGAGAGCAGGAGCCTCACTCTTCTCCAATCTGACCTCATCACACCCACTTGCCAAAAAGGAGCTGTCACTTCTCCCTTTTGATATGCTTAGCAATTGTTTTTGCTCTGATAGAGAGGAGATGAAGGAGAGGGCCACCACTTACTTTCTCTTTCCCCTCTATCAAAGAACCAATAACTTTCTCTTTCCCCTTAGTCAAATAAGCTGCCACCTGTCACCCCAAGGGGCTATCCACGTCATGATGAGAGAGAGAGAGAGAATATGCCTTATCTATTAACCTAATATGTACTTCCTTGAATTTTTGGGCTATAAGTCTTGTAATTGGGCCACTAGGAAGTGATAAAGGATATCTTGCAAAGTCAACTCTACTCCCACGTGTATGCTCATCTCTGTGTGCATGTTTAGCTCTTAAATTTGTATCATAAGGTCAACCATGGTATTGATACAGCTCGAAACCTTCCATAGGGGGATGAACATAAAACCATCTCAAGGCCCTTACTGTAAATCACAGTGGTGTACTTATAATGGAGATCATAAGTTATATTGACATGTCAACCTTCTCTCACTCACTTTTTTATAATTAATGTGTTTCTATTTTAACTAATCAATTCATTCCAAATTAATTACTAGCTAAAATAACCCTATGAATGTAAAATTCACAGTTAATCCAATCTAATTGGTTTAAGTTCATTTAACCTTCTAAAGAGCCGAAGTCAAAATTAGGTGAATTTTTAATAACTAATTAATTCACATTCATCAAACTTTAATAAAATTCTTTTTATAAAATTGGTTATCCTAAAGGTTATTATATAGCCTCTAGAGTGGTGTGGTTATCAAATTTTAACTAATTAAACCCTATTAGAAACATGATTGATTAGGACTTTTATAATATATTTATATGAATTGTTTTGAGATATCAATTACATGTAAACTGTTAGGGTTTAATTAGTTAAAATTTGATAATTGAATTTGATAGACAAAAAATAATTTGATAACTCATCAAACAATTAATTTTATTGTTAAAAAAATTAAAATAAATAATTATCCTTTTAAAAATCAAATTATAAATTTTAAAATTTAAATTCAAAATTCAAAATTCAAAATTTAAAAGATAAGGATATGATTTGGGTTTTCGTGACACATCACAGGGATAGGGTAACACGGTATTAGGATTTCTGTAAAACTTCCCTTGCATTAACAACAATTCCCTTTGACGATAGGACTCTCCCTCCGCCGCCCCCATCCACCCCCCTTCACCACCACCAGCGGTCCAACCGCCAGCCTTCATGGCGGTCGTGGACGCCAATTTTTTCTTTCTCATTCATCTCGTGTGTTCTTCGTCTTCTCACGATCGGAATTTTACAACATGATATTAAAAAAAATTACAAAATTCCTATGCCCAAAATAGCTTACACAAGATCTTAGAAAAGATTAAAGAACCAAGTCTAAACCAAAAAGTCAACATACAATTAACAATTCATCATTAACCATACATTCAAAAATCAAACCATCCATTCATTCATACATATCAAAATATATGTATTATGAACGATGTAAGAACACCCACATAGTATTTAATTATAAATATATAAAGATCGCTTTGATATCAATTGCTGGAGTATGTGGCGACGCGCGGCGGAAGGCCTGGTGATGTTTAAAAAAAACTAAAATAATAAATGATCGCAACGTCGCAGATCCCAAAGATGAAAACTTTAAATTGAAAAACACGTTTTTGGATCGGTTCCATTATATATTTATATATTAAATAAAAGACATACCTGAATATAAAATATACCTCTTGTAGGCCAATCAAGCATCCTTACAATACAATGATCTTGCTATCCCACAAATGATAGACTTTCAGATCCACACCACGATCTTTCAAGCCAATCCTAAAACACACTAGAATGTGTGTGGGTACGTAGAATATATCAAAAAAACTTTTTTGTCTCTAGATGCACTTAACTCAGCACATGAGATCTAGAAATTTCAAGGAAAATTAATTAGTGTGACAAAGCTCTGATCGAAAAACAATTAAATGTTCTTCACAGAGCTTTTTGATTAACTTTTAATCTTAGAGAGTTTCACCTCTGATTTCAACTGTGTTCTTTGAACATTGAAACCAACATAATAATATCAATATATTTTCTAGATAATGGCATATCATATTTTTTAGGGATAAAATAATAAGTTAAAAAGAAATATACAATTGTAGTGGGACCCACTGTAATGGTACAACATTGTAGTGCCACACAGTACTGTACTGTGTTGTGAGGAGTCACAGTGCCTCACGAACACTGTAGTTTCATGGCACCACTCAGTGTACAGTATCCTACTGTAGTGCCACGTGGCACTACATAGTCCATGTCAATCTCTGATTCAAAATCAATGATTGACATGTCGCAGTCCAACATTTCACATGACAATTTCTGTAAATTTAATATTTATTTTAATCCGATATCAATTAATTTAAAATTAACTTACTAGATATTTCAATCAATTATCTTATATGTTTATTAACAGATTAGATAAACCAAACCAAACCAAATCACTATCTCATAATGATTTAATATTATTTAAAATAGAAGCTCTATCTTCTTGAGAAACAAATTTGAAGTACAAAAGACCCTTTGCAGCTGTGAAATCTTGGATGCCTCTACTTTCCCACAATTTCATTGCCACTTTCTTGACCAAATGGTGAGGAGATGATCTGCCCACAAAATAACCCACCAAACAACCTTCCTAGTGAGCAAATTTATCTTTAGAGATGTACTCAGGGAGCTAAAATATAATATTACCATTTTCCACCAGTATAGACTCCACAAAACCAAGCCTTAGCTTATTTCTTTGATTGCCTTAACTTTTTCAGCCCAAGTCCCAGCTGGTTTAGCCTTACTAGGGTCAACTTTCTTCAATATCTCTTGATAGATAGAGTTTTCTTACAGCTCCGGTAAAGGAGCAAGAGAGTTGCTACGATAGAGAGGAGATGAGGAGAGGGCCACCACTGAATTTCTCTTTCCCCTCTATCAAAGAACCAATAACTTTCTCTTTCCCCTTAGTCAAATAAGCTGCCACCTGTCACCCAAAGGGGCTATCCACGTCATGATGAGAGAGAGAATATGACTTATCTATTAAAAGATTACTTGGAGTGCCCTTTCCATGACTAGAAATGATAAGGGAAGATTTTATTCCATGTTGAAGCTTGGGAGAAGGAGCCTCACTCTTCTCCAAGTTGAACTCATCACACCCACTTGCCAAAAAAGAGCTGTCACTTCTCCCTTTTCACAGGCTTAGCAGCTTCCTTTGCTCTTCTTAAAGTAAGAGGATTTGAGACAAGATTGATTTGTCTTCTCTCAAAGGACAATCATCATTACATTTATCAAAGATGTAATGAGTATCTTCTTCAACTTTTGGAGCTCTAGGAAAGCTGGTTGATCTCCGAGCACCACCTCTAGCTCCTCCTCTTATGCTACTTCTCCTAAGACTTGAACGAAGTTTCTCCGGAAGACTCAGATCAAATAATTTTCTCTGATTATGATCAGATGAGTTAAAACTATATCTAAGCATTAAATGCTCAGAACTACTCTCCTTTGATGATACTAAACCCATAGCTTCTTTAGAATGAGCTTCTAATAACCCAGGCTCAACATAGCCACTCTGTGGTCCATATTTCTTATTATTAGGACCTTTCTTAAGAGCATTAATGTCACTTTCATGGGCATTAACTTCCCTAGCTCCCTTGCTGACCATCACCTTCAAAACTGCATGGCCATTGAAAGACACTCCAAGCTTAGCTTTACCACCACCTGAATCTTTCTTGACACCACCTGAAACTAGCTTACCAAAACCTGAAGCATGCTTAATGTACACATCATTAACCATTGTAAAGGATCGTGGCCTCCCCTGTAGGAGGGAGAGGCAAAAACTAAAAACCATAATTCTAGAGAGAGGGGAGAGCTTCTCTTACTAAAAATCAGGCATTACACTTTTGACACCGACTACACACTTTGGATAAGAATTTGGAGTTTGGTGGTCATTTTAGATGCTTCTAGTCCCATACGGGCTATAAAAGACCTAGTAGGATGTGTTTAGACCCAAATGAGAGGAACTTGCCTAAACTTGGATCTTTTAGGTATGACATGTACGGGCCTAACTTTTGACACCCTAAACACATTTTAGATAAGAATTTGGAGCGTGATCATCAGTTTAGTTGCTTTAGTGCCATACAGAGTCCAAAAGATCCAAATTAGCCTAAACGTGAATTTTTTGCAGATCCAAGTAAGCGATGTGACTTTTGACACCCGATACTCATTTTGGATAAGAATTTCAAGTGTGGTAGTCATTTTAGGTAATTCAAGTGCCATTTTGAGTCTTAACAGGACGTGTTTAGGCCCAAGTGAGATGAACTTAGCTAAATTTGATATTTTTGACATGACATATACTCGACCTGACTTTTGACACCCAATACACATTTTGTACAAGAATATAGAGTGTGACAGTCATTTTATTTGCTTCAAGTGCAATTTGGACTCAAAAAGATCCAATGAGACGTTTATTGACCCAAATAAGATGAACCTGGTTAAGCTTGGATCTTTTAAGCATGGCATGTAATCGACCTGACTTTTGACATCCAATACACATTTTGTATAATAATTTGGAGTATGAGTATCATTTTACGTGCTTGTAGTGCCATGCGGAGTCAAAAAGACCCAATGACGTGCTTAAGCCCAAATGAGACGAAATTTGCTAAACTTGGACCGTTTGGGCATGCATGTACTCAACCTAACTTTTGATATCCTATACATATTTTGGATAAAATGTAGAGTTTGGTGGTCATATTTGGTGCGTTTTGTGCAATGTCGAGTCAAAAGGACCCAATGGGACGTGTTTAGGCCCAAATGACACAAACTTGGCCAAACTTTGATCTTTGTTGCATGCATGTACTCGACCTTACTTCGACACGTAATACACATTTTAGATAAGAACTTGGAGTGTGGTGGTCATTTTAGATGCTTTGCCGCAATGTGGGGAAAAAATACCCAATGTGAGGTGTTAGGCCCAAATGAGATGAACTTAGCAAACCTTGGACCTTTTGGGCATTGCATTTACTCGACCTTACATTTGACACCCAATACGCATTTTGAATACGAATTTGGAGTGTGGTAGTGTCATTTTAGGTGCTTCTAGTTCCATGTATAGTAAAAAACACCCAATGAGACATGTACTCGACCTGACTTTTGACACCAAATACACATTTTGGATAAGAATTTGGAGTGTGGTGTTCGTTTTAGGTGCTTCTAGTGCCATGTGGAGTCAAAATGACCCAATAGGACATGTTTAAGCCCAAATGAAATGAACTTGGCTAAATTTAGATCTTTTAGGCATTGCATGACTCGATCCTGACTTTTGACACCGAATTCATGTTTTGGATATGAATTTGGAGTGTGGTGGTCATTTTAGGCATTTCTAGTGCCATGCGAAGTCAAAAAAATCCAATGGCACGTGTTTTGACCCAATGAGATGAACTTGGCTAAACTTGAATCTTTCGGGAAAGTGATTACTCGACCTAACTTTTGACACCCAATAAATGTTTTGGATAAGAATTTGGAGTGTGGTGGTTATTTTAGATAGTTCTATTGCCATGTAGAGTCATGAAATCCCATGGGACGTGTTTAGGTTGAAATGAGATGAACTTGGTTAAACTTGGACTTTTGGGCATGCATGTACTCGACCTGACTATCGACACCCAATATACACTTGGATAAGAATTTGGAATGTGATGGTCATTTTAGGTGTTTCTAGTGCCATGCGGAGTCCACAAGACCCAATGTGGCGTGTTACGCCGAAATGAGATGAACTTGGCTAATCTTTGCTCATTTGGGCATGGCATATACTTGAACTAACTTTTCACACCAAATACATCTTTTGGATAAGAATTTGGAGTGTGGTGGTCATTTTAGGTCCTTCTAGTGTCATGTGGAGTCAAAAAGACTTAATGTGATGTGTTTAGTCCCAAATGAGATGAACTTGGCTAAACTTAGATCTTTTGAGCAAGGCATTTACTCGACTTGACGTTTGACACCCAATATAAGTTTTAGATAAGAATTTGGAGTGTGGTGGTCATTTTACGTGCTTCTAGTGCCATGGAGAGTCAAAAAGACCCAATGGTACGTGTATAGGCCCAAATGAGATGAATTGGCTAAACCTTGATCCTTTCAGCATGCATGTACTCGACCTCACTGCGACATGTAAATACACATTTTGGATCAGAACTTGGAGTGTGGTGGCCATTTTAGTTGATTCTTTGCCATGTGGGTAGAAAAGACCTAATGTGAGGTGTTGGGCCCTAATGAGATGAACTTAGCTAAACTTAGATCTTTTGGACATTGTATTTACTCGACGTTACATTTAAAACCCAATACACATTTTGGATAAGGATTTGGAGTGTCTTAGTGTCATTTTAGTTGCTTCTAGCGCCATGCTGAGTCAAAAAGACCCCCAATGAGACTTGTTTAGGCTGTAATGAGATGAACTTGGCTAAACTTTGATTTTTTGGGTATAGCATGTACTCGACTTGACTTTTGACACCCAATACATGTTTTTTGTTAAAATTTGGACTGTGATGGCCATTATAGGTGCTTCTAGTGCGATGCGGATTTGAAAAGACCCAAAACATTTATTGGACCTTTCTAGGCATGGCATGTACTCAACCTGACTTTTTACACCCAATACACGTTTTGGATAAAAAAAATTGGAGTGTGTTGGTCAATTTAGATGCTTCTAGTGTCATGTTAAGTCAAAAAGATCCTATGGGATGTGTTTATGCCTAAATGAGTTGAACTTGGCTAAACTTGAATCTTTTGGGCTTGCTATTTACTCAAGATGACTTTTAACACCCAATAACTTCGAAATTATGTCCACAAGTAAGGTGTAATGACTATTTATAGGTAAACACTTATTTCTGAGACATTTTTGTATTACTAAATTTTATGAATAAATGAAAGTTTTCTTTAATTAAAGTGTGTTTGTAATTTACTTAAGTGTTGGAACTATTATCAATGAAAAAGAGTATGAGCGATCTTCTAGACAAAGTCTTCTCAGATAGTTCAGAATGCTATCACAGTCTTAAGATCGACCGGACAATCGAATCTAATTACGACTGTTAGGTTGAACCAAAGGATGCCGGTCTTAGGGCATGGGAGTGGAGACTCTGATGGTTGGCCTGGACATGTTATAAAAAATGTCAAATATATCGGTAGCCAATTAGTTTAGAGGAAAGCCGTTTATCTAACTATAAATCTAATTGTTACACCTGAAAGGGTATTTTCATATATACCTTAATTTTGAGGTGAATACGAAAGTTGACCAAGTTAATCACAATCTTTGATTCGCCAAAGGAGTGAGTTCGAATTGTCAGACAATACCTCGATTGTCAAGACCGTGATTCAACTATGTTGGAGTTCGGTGATTCACAGATATAGAATTCGTGGTAAGATTATGAAAACAACAATATCACCTTATGATTTATTGATGAGTGTGTGAATAAATTAATCAAGCCTGGTACTCGATGACATGAGTGATTGAATAAGACATGTTGAACTGCACGAGACACTTCACATATATCTCTTTCCTATTCACAGTTAATAAATGAATTAAGGAAATAATAACTAGAGGGGTAAAATACGAATTTTACATCCCAATCTTGTTACTAATATTCACAAAGGGTAATATCGTAAAATATTTTGTGGACCGTGAAATATAAAAGTTTATTTGCAGCAACAAAAAATGTAGTGCTCATGAATTGAGAGTTCATTCGGCATCGGACCTATAGTGGAGTCCTCTGATGTCGAGATTATATAAGTCAAGAATTTGTGAAGATAAATTAGCTGGATATTTGAATCTCATAGCTTTGGTATTGTGGATATGTTCGGTCTCATGAGTATCTCATAAGAAAATGAATAAAAAACAACGTTAATTGGATTTAAAACATGTTTTGGACCAATGTACACTTCCTCAGCCCGTATGAGATGGGTGTCATCACTATATTAGTGAAGACCAAAACTAATGATCAAATTAATTATTTTATTATTTTCTAATTATTAGATAACTAGTAAATAAAATAAATTAATTTATTAATTGATAGAGATCAATTTAATTCAATAGTTTAGACAAATGAATTTGGACACAGTTTTGGCTCCAGGGGAAGAAGTCAAAATCGCGTATTAGTGTATATGGAGAGGGGAAATTTAGTTTTTGACATATAAGGGTATATGGGTAAATTCCTTAGTTAAAATATGATGGGGATTCCATCAGGGTTGCATCCCTAAGCATGTCAATCAGAGTAGAAAAAGTTTCTCTCTTCATCCCTACACTGTTGCCACCAAAATTCATAGAGGAAGAGAAAAATTTTGTTTTCTCTTCCACAATTGTTTTGAGAGCCCTTAACTCCTACACAAATCCTTGAGACATAAACTTCTGGTTCTAACGAGTGGTTATTGGTGTAATTATCAATTAAAAGTTCTATGAATCTCAGGAACGAAGAATGCGAGATAGAGAATTGGATCCCGCTAAGTCAGAATTTCTCCATTAACAAAAAAGGATAAATCATTTCAATCTATTCTCGATACATAGACACTTCTTTTGCATATTCACTGGTTTAGTTTAGTGTTTAATATGATTAAACGTTTGCGTAAAATGTTTTTGATAATTCGCCCAAGATTTGTCATGGTTTTTCAATTATTTTTCTACAAAATCCAAAACTAGATCCAACAATTGGTATCAAAGGCTATGATTTTTGAATGTGCATATTTTGTATATAAACGTATGAATGGATGAATATGATGATAATGGCATACATTTTTTTATGGTAGATTCAAAGCATGTTTAAATGTGTTTTATGGATGGATCCTGATCGATGGGCTCTAGGTGTTTTCTTTCTGTTTTAGAATTGAAGTATGCTGAAATTATGTAATAGGATTTCATGTAATTTAATTTTGCAAGAGTTGTATTGTAAATTCCAAGTAAATATATCACAACACCCATCTCGAGGACCGTGTCCGTCACGCCACCATCCACCATCGCCCTGAGTTGTCGCGCTCGACGGCTCGCGCTGTTGTTTCACCATCGTCAGCTGCACTGCAATGTCATGTCATTGCCTCACATCGCCACCACATCCCTCCTGTCCCGCGCCGCTGATGCCTCACCCCGTACCTGTTGCCGTAACTTGAAGGCAAAGGGCCGCACTAGGGTTTTGGAAACCCTAGCATGTCTAAGACCTTGTGCAAGGGTTGCTTGGTCCAAATCATTCACAGGTACTTGGGATTTGCTCCCAAGCCCATTCCAGTCGTGAAAATTAAATTTATTTAATTTGGTAATTTTTTAACATTGATTATTAGTATTTATTTTGTAAATTATTTTTAAAAAAATCAGTTGATTAATTTACTTGGTAATTATTTATCAAAGTAAAATTTGTTGAAAAATTAATTTTAAATTGAACTTTGAATTTTGAAAATGAGACTGGACCTTAGCATAGGGTTATAATGAAGCGGGACTTCTTGAAGGAGAAGGCGAAAATTATTATGGGTTGTAATTAGAAGTGAGCCATAAAGAGGTTAATTTTGAATGTATGACTTTATTATTAATCCCGCATCCACATATAACATGCCATACAAGAATAGAGATATGCCAAATATCGAATTGTCATGTAACATGTACATGCATAATTGTAGTTTAACTTTATAATGTTTGATTTTCAAGTTATAAACTTTAAATTATGTTTTATATGTTATAAAAGTTTTATAATTTTTGAAACTTGCTATTCAAATTTATAAAGAGTTATGTTTTTTGAAAAAGCAAAGAAAAATCCAATTTTTCCAAAAACTAAATGGGAGGGTCGTTTACGTTGAAACGTTCCCAAGGTCTCCAATGCAAACTTGATCGTGTCACGAGAAATGGTTTAGAGCCACCCTAAAGGCCCTCTCTTTAGTGGGAGAAACTTGGGAATCATGACTCTTTCAGTCATCGAGCTACTTGCGAAGCTAAAGCTTATAAAGGAAGAGTGAGGCAGGACCGTCCTTAGACGGACCGTTAGTTCAGAGCAACTTTTAAAGCCGATGCATTGGTTAAACACTTAGACTAAAGCACAATAGAATCTCTCATAGGAGCTAGTCAATGGGGCTAAGGTGACCAAAACTATTGGTGATTGGTTGAGCTAGATGTACTGACATCTTGTGAAGAGTTAACCAAACGAGAAAAGTCATGATGCGATAGGAGGTAGCTCAGACGTTGTCCCTTGATGAGATGAGCTATCATTGTTGATCATAACATCATGGAAGAAATATGTTGTTATCGGATTTTAAAATATTTAAGCATTTGCATCATGCATCATACATTCCTGAATGATTAAGTATTTATTTACAATGCTTTATTTATTCTTTTCATTAATCATGTCTTTATCCCCACTCTCAACAATCTTGAATGCAAAGAAACTCACTAGTGAAAATTACATTGATTGGAAACGTAACCTTGATATCATACTGAGGGTAGAAAAGTACAAGTTTATACTCACCACCCCTTGTCTCCTTGAGCTTATTGCTGAATATACTCAAGAGGAAAAGGATGCATATGCTTCTTGGTTGCGTTCTGATGAGATCGCCAGATGTTACATCTTAGCATCAGTTAGCAATGTGTTGCAACCTGATGAAACCTGAAACTCTTATCAGAGACCATATGATGCTGATAATTGGTTATCTGAATGAGATGGTGATCATGGGAACTATGGTAGATGGCGAGACCCAAGTTGATATGATCATTGAAACCTTACCTGAAACTTTTGAGAGCTTTAAATTTAATTATTCGATGAATAAGTTGAGGTACTCTCTACCAGAACTTATGAAGGAGTTGCAAGCTATTGAGACTCTATTTCAGAAGGGAAAGAGGAAACATGGAGAAATAAACTTTACTGAAAATAAGTCTTCCACCTCCGGCACCAAAAAGAAATACAAGAGAGGTCTAAAGAAAGCTAGGAATGTGAACTCAAAAACTACGAAAGGCAAGGGCCCTGCGAAATGGACAAGTCAAAAGACAAGTGTCGTCATTGTGGAGTCACTGGTTATTGGAGACACAACTGTCCAGATTATCTCAAGGAGATGAAATCCAAAGGTACATTACCTGTAACCGACGCATGTAATATGGATGACTCTACTTTTTTATGGGTCATAGACTCTACAGCAACTAACCAGGTTTGTTGTTCCCTACAGGGTTTCTGGGAAAGAAGAAGGCTTAACGAGGGTGAGTTCAACTTTCATTGGGGGAATGGAACATTAGTATCGGTGGTTGGGGGAATGGAACATTACTTGAACTTATAAATTGTTTTTTAGAACAATTGTTTAGTTTTGGACAATGTTTATTATATCCCATTTTTTGGAGAAACCTTATTTCAGTAGCTATTTTAATTGAGCAAGGATTTTTTTAAAATTTTATTGATAATTATATTGGTATTTTTAGAAATGATTGCTTGACTGATACTACACGCATGATAAACAACCTTTTTTATGTAAAATCAAAATTTCCAATGATATATAACACTGAGGTAAATATTGATTTAAAAAGAGATAATAAAAAGTTAAGGTCTGACTCAATCGATCTAACCTACTTGTGGCACTTACGTCTTTGTCACACTAGCCTAGACATGATTAAAAGACTTTCAAAGGTTGGTCCATTGTAAACCTTAAGTATGGGATCACAACTTACCTGCGAATCCTGCATAGAAGGTAAAATGATGAAGATACCCTTTTCAGCTAAGGGTGATAGAGCCACTTAATGCCTTGAACTTATACATAGTGAGGTACGCGAGACATTAAATATCCAAGCAAGAGGAGGTTATGATTACTTTGTAACCTTCACAGATTCCTATTCATGTTTTGGACATGTTTATCTAATGCGCCTAAAGTAAGAAACCTTTGAAAAGTTCAAAGAATACAAGGCTCTAGTTGAGAAGCAATTAGAGAAACAACTCAAAACACTATGATATGATCGTGGTGGATAGTACTTGTTAGGAGAGTTTGAAGACTATATTAAGGAAAAAGGTATTCTTTCTCAGCTTACAACACCTGGCACTCCAGAACATAATGGTGTGTTAAAGAGAAGAAATCAAACTCTGTTGGATATGGTTAGATCCATGATGAGTTACTCATCCCTCAGAGATTCTTTATGAGATATGCCTTGGAAACAATGGCATATATTCTGAACCAAGTTCCGTTAAAGACAGTTTCTAGTACACTGTAATGAAAGATTGAACGGATGAAATTCGCCTAGTTGCCACCATAAAATGTGGGGATGCCCAGAACAGGTGCTGAGACAAAAAATGGGCAAGTTGGCCAGTCAATCAGAAGTATGCCTGTTTGTAGGATATTCCAAGGGAACAAATGGATACGTCTTTTATAATTCAACCAATAAGAAAACATTTGTAAGCATGAATGCGTGCTTTTTTTAGAAGGACTACATAAGAAGTGTGAAGCCGAGAAGCACACTTGTCTAGAGAAATTAATGAGCGGGAGAACACCAACTTCCCAATCCAGACCTATTCTCGAATCAATAATGGAAGAACCATGAACCACAACAAGCTCCAGAGCCTATCAAGCCTCAGCGTAGTAGGAGGGTTGTGAGACAACCTGATAGGTGCATGTCTTATAGAGATGCCTCGACAACAATCTTAGATCAGGATCATGATGAACATGTTTCCTACTCACGGGCCATGGTTGGTCTTGAAGTAAACCTATAACAAGATGCCATGAATGCCATGAATGTCAAGATACAATCGATGAACTTGATTGGAGTCTGGAAGCTTGAAGATCCTCCTAAAGGGGTAAAACCCATAGGGTGTAAATAGATTTATAAGAAGAAGAGAGGCACAAATGGGAATGTGGAGACATTCAAAGCTAGACTTGTAGCCAAGGGCTACACCCAAAGGAAGGTATAGGCTATGAGGATACCTTCTAGCCGGTGGCCTGGCTTAAATCCATCTGAATCCCCCTGTCCATTGCTACTACCCTCAATTATGAAATCTGGTAGGTACAAAACTACTTTTATGAATGAAAATCTTGAAGAACGCATTTATATGGCTCAACCAGATGGGTTCATGGAGAAAGGCCAAGAGAGTAATGTTTGCAAACTATCGAAGTCTATTTATGGACTTAAGCAAGCGTCCCGTTCGTGGAATATCAGATTCAATGAAATTTTCAAGCACTTCGATTTCGAGCAGTTAGTGGATGAACCTTGTATGTATAAGTTGATACACGAAGGAAGAGAGTTTTTATGGTCTTGTATGTGGAAAATATTCTACTCATAGAGAATGATGTAGGAAAATTATCTGATGTCAAAATCTGGCTTGTAAAGCAATTTGATATGAAGGATCTTGGAGAAGCTAGTTTTTTCCTAGGTATTCAGATCTTTCAGGATCGGAATAGACAGTTGGCACTCCCCCAAACATCTTATATTGATAAGGTGATATATCACTTCTGTATGAAAGACTCTAAGAAGGGATATCTTCTATTTAGACATGAACTCAGCCTCTCCAAAGAGCAGTCTCCCAAAACTCCTCAAGAAGAGTCTCATGTATGCAATGCTTTGCACCAGACCAAATTTTCCTACACCAGGAGTGTGGCAAGTCATTTCCAATCTAATCCTAGACTCGAGCATTTGAATGTAGTCAATAATATCCTCAAGTATCTTAGGAGAATGATGAACTACATGCTTGTGTATTTAGGTACTGACTTGAATATGACTGGTTATATCGACTCTAATTTCCAAGTGAACAAGGATTTTAGGATGTCCACTTCAGGATCGGTGTTCATTCTGAATGGTGGAGCACTGGTATGGAGAAGTATCAAGCGATCTTGTATCGCTGATTCTACCATGGAAGTTGAGTATGTGGTGGCTTATGAGGCTGTAAAGGAGGCTGTTTGGCTTAAAAAATTCCTAAAGACTCTGGAAGTTGTTCCAGATGCTGACAAACCCATGACACTTTATTATGACAACATTGGGGTTATAGCAAAATCGAAGGAACCTAGGAGCCACAAAAGATCCAAACATATAGAGCGAAAGTACCACTTAATCAGAGAGATTATTCAGCGTGGAAATGCTGAAGTAACACACATATCGACGATCAATAACTTGGAAGATCCATTCCAGAAGACTTTAAGTAGTAAAGTATTTTATGGTCATCTAGAGGGCATGGGGAAGTGAGATTATAGACGCCTACTTTAGTCCAAGTGAGAGTTTGTTGGAATTATGTCCACAAAGTAGGGTGTAATGACTATTTATGAGTAAACAATTATTTCTGAGACATTTATGTATTACTGAATTTTATGAATAAATAAAAGTTTCTTTTAATTAAAGTGTGATATAATTTACTTAAGTCTTGGAACTATTAGCAATGAAAGAAGAGTAAAGACGAGCAGTCTTCCAGACAAACTCTTCTAAGATAGTTCAGAATTTTATTCACAATCTTAGGATCAACTTGACAATCGAATCCAATTACAACTGTTAGGATGATGAACCAAATGATGCCGGTCTCGGGGCATGGGAGTGGAGACACTGATGGTTGACCCAGACATGTTATGGAATGTGTTGAATATACCAGTAACCAATTAGTTTAGCGTAAAGCCATTTATCTAACTCTAAATCTAATTGTTTACACCTTAAAGTATATTTCGTAATTACATTAATCTAGAGATGGAAATGAAACTTGGCCTAGTTACTTGCCATGTTTGATTCAACTATGACAGTCTATTAGAACCGTGATTCAACTATGTTGGAGTTGCGTGATTCACATATATGTCTTTCTTATTCTCAGTCAAGAAATGAGTTAAATAAATAAAAACTAGAGGAGTAAAATGGTAATTTTACATCCAACTCTTGTTACCGATATTCACGAAGGGTAATATCATAAAATATTCAATGGATCATGAAATATAAATGTTTATTTGCACTAACAGAAAATATAGCGTGCATGAATTGAGAGTTCATTCGATATCAGACCTATAGTGGAGTCGTACGATGTCGGGATTAAATAAGTCAGGAAGTTATGGAGATAAATTAGTCGGGTATTTGAATCCATAACTTTTTTCATGTGTGTCCATTCAGTCACAAAAGTAGCTCATAAAGATATGAATAAGAAACACCGTCAGTTGGACTAAAATTGTGTTTTGGACCAAGGTATACTTCCCGAGCCTAAATGAGATGGGTGTCATCACTATATCAGTAAAAAAAAACAAAACTAATGTTCAAATTAAATATTTTTTTGTTTTTTAATTATTAAAAAATTAGTAAATAAAAAAAATTAATTAATTAATTGATAGGAATTGATTTAATTCATCAGTTTATACAAATGAATTTGGACACTATTTTGGCTCTAAGGGGAGAAAGGAAAATTGCATACAAGTGTATATAGAGAGAGGAATTTTGGTTTTGAAATATATGGTTATCTGGCTAGATTCTTTAATTAAAATATAAAAGAGATTGGATTAGGGTTAGATCCCTAAGTGTGTTAATCAGAGAAGAAAAAGTTTCTCTCCTCAACCCTACACTGTTGCCGTCGAAATTCATAGAGGAAGAGAAAAATTTTGTTTTCTCTTATACTGTTATTTTGAGAGCCCACACTCAATTCCTACACAAATCTTTGAGAGATATACTTCAAACTTTAACGAGTGGTTGTCGATGTAAGAATCAATTAAAAGCTCTGCGAACCTTAGGAACGAAGAACGTGTGATAGAGAGTTAAATCCCGCCAAATAATAATTTCTCAATTAACAGAAAAGGTATAAATCGTTCCATCTCTTCTCGATATGTTTATACTATTATGCATATTCATTGGTTTGGTTTTGTGTTTAATACGATTAAATGTGTGCAAATTTTTTTTTATATTCTGCCCATGAATTCGTCTTGGTTCAGTTATTTTTCAACAAAATCAAAAACTAGTTCCAACAAATACAAGTTTTGACAAAGAATTTGGAGCGGAGTGGTCATTTTAGGTGCTTCTAGTACCATGCGGAGCCAAAAAGACCCAATGAGACTTGTTTAAGCCCAAATGTGATGAACATAATTAAATTCGGATCTCTTGGGAATGCATGAACTTGACCTCACTTCGACACCCAATACGTGTTTTCGATAAGAATTTGGAGTACGGTCATCATTTTAGTTGCTTCTAGTGACAATCAGAGTAAAAATGACATTCAGCGTAAAAAAAGGCTCAATGGGACGTGTTTAGGCTGAAATGAGGCGAACTTGGCTAAATTTTGATCTTTTGCGCATAGCATGTACTCGACTTGAATTTTGATACCCAATATACATTTGGATAAGAATTTGGAGCGTGGGGGTCATTTTTGGTACTTCTACTACCATGTGGAGTTAAAAACACAGAATGGGACGTGTTGTGGCTTAAACGACACGAATCAGGAAAAACATGGATATTTTGGGCATGGCATGTATTCTCCTTGTCTTTTGACACCCAATAAGAATTTTGGAGTGTGGTGGTCGTTTTAGGATCTTCTAGTCCCATGTAGTGCAAAATAGACTCAAAGAGGGGTGTTTATGCCCAAATGAGGTGAACTTGGCTAAACTTGGATTGTTTGGATATGGTATTTACTCGACTTGACTTTTAACACCCAATACAAATTTCAGATAAGAATTTGGAGTGTGGTGGTCAGTTGATTTGCTACTAGTGCCATGCAGAGTCGAAAAGACCCTGGGACGTGTTTAGGCCCAAATGATACGAACTTGGCAAAACTTGTATCTCTTGGGCATGAGATCTTGGAGGGTGGTGGTCATTTTACATCCTTCTCATGCCATGCTGAGTTAAAAAGACCCAATGAGACGTGTTTAGGCCTAAATGATATTAACATGGCTAAACTTGAATCTTTTTTGACATGGCATGTACTGGACCTGACTTTTGACACCCAACATATTTTGGATAAGAATTCAGACTTTGATGGTCATTTTAGGTGCTTCTAGTGCTATGTGGACTCAAAAAGATCCAATGGGATGTGTTGAGGCCCAAATGAGATGAACTTGGTTAAACTTAGATCATTCAAGCATGGCATATACTCAACCTGACTTTTGACACCCAATACATGTTTGGATAAGAATTTGGAGTGTGGTGATCATTTTTTGTTCTTTTTCATGCCATGTAGAGTAAAAAAGACCCAATAGGATGTGTTTAGGCCCAAATAAGATGAACTTTGTGAAACTTAGATCATTTTAGCATGACATGTATCTGACCTGACATTTGACACCCAATACACGACTGGGATAAAAAATCTAGTATGATGGTCAGTAGGTGCTTTTAATGCCACGTGGAGTCAAAAAGACCTAACGGGACTTGTTGAAGTCTAAATGAGATGAACTTGGCTAAGCTTGGATCTTTTATACATGGCATGTACGTGACCTGAATTTTGACCCCCAATACACGTTTTGGATATGAGAGGAACTTGGCTAAACTTGGATCTTTTTGGCATGGAGCATGGAGGTCATTTGAGATGCTTTTAGTGCGATGCGGAGTCAAAAAGACGTAATGGGACTTGTTTAGGCCCCAATGAGATGAACATGGATATTTTAAGCATGGCATGAACTTGACCAAACTTTTGACACCCAATGCATATTTTGGATAATAATATGGAGTGTGGTGGTGATTTCAGATGCTTCTAGTGAAGTTCAGAGTCAATAAGACCCGCTGAGACATTTTTAGGCCCAAATGAGATGAACATGGCTAAACTTGAATCTTTTGGACATGCATGTACTCAAACACATTCGGCACCTAATGAACGGTTTGGATAAGAATTTAGAGTGTGGTGGTCATTTTAGGTACTTCTAGTGCCATGCGGTGTCAAAAAGACCTAATGTGACGGGTTTCGCCCAAATGAGAAGAACTTGGTTAAACTTTGATCTTTTGGGCATAACATGTACTACAGTTGAATTTTGACACCAATTCACATTTTGGATAAAGATTGGAGTGTGGTGGTCATTTTTGGTGCTTCCATTGCCATGTAGAGTATGGGACATGTTTAAGCCCAAATGAGATGAACATAGCTAAACCTAGATCTTTTTGGGATGAAATATACTCGTCCTGATTTTTGAAACCCAATACATGTTTTAGATAAGGATTTGGACTATGTTGCGGTTTTAGTGCCATGCGAAGTCAAAAATATCCGTTGGGATATGTTTAGGCTCAAATGAGATGAACTTGGCTAAACTTTGATCTTTTGGGCAAGCATGTACTCGACCTGACTATTGACACCCAATACACATTTTGGATAATTATTTGAAGTGTGATGGTCATTTTAGAAGATTCTAGCGTCATGTGGAGTAAAGAAGACCCAATGTGACGTGTGATGAACTTGGTTAAACTTTTATCTTTTGGGCATGACATATACTCGACCTGGCTTTTGACACCCGATGCACGTTTTGAATAATGAATTTGGAGTTTTTTGGTCAGTTTAGGTGCTTCTAGTATCATGCAGTCAAAAAGGCCGAATGGGACGTGTTTAGGCCCAAATGAAACAAATTTGGCTAAAATTAGATCTTTTGAGCATGGGATGTACTCGTACTGACTTTTGACACTCAATACACATTTTAGAAAAGAATTTAGAGTGTGGTCTTCATTTTAGGTGCTTTTAGTGGTATACAGAGTCAAAAAGACCTACTGGGACGTATTTAGCCCTAAATGAGATGAACTTGGCTAAACTTGGATCTTTTGGGCATAACATTTACTTGACTTGACTTTTGACAACCAATATAAGTTTAGGTACTTCTCGTGCCATGTAGAGTCAAAAAGACCCAATGTGATGTGTTAGGCCCAAAAGAAATGAACTTGGCTAAACATGGATCTTCTGGGCATTGCATTTAGTCGACCTTACTTTTGACACTCAATATGTTTTGGCTATGAATTTTGAGTGTGGTGGTCATTTTAGGTCCTAGTGCCATGAAGAGTCCAATGGGACATGTTTAGGCCGAAATGAGATGAACTTGACTAAAGTTTGATCTTTTGGGGGCATGGTGTGTACTCAACCTGACTTTTGACACCAAATACACGTTTTGAAAAAAGAATTTGGTGTGCGGTCACTTTTAGTTCTTTTTAGTGTCATGTGGAGTCAAGAAGACTCAATGAGACATGTTTTGGCCAAAATGAGATGAACTTGGCTAAACTTGGATCGTTTGGCTATGACATGTATTTGACCTGAATTTTGACACCCAACACATGCTTTGGATAAGAATTTATAGTATGGTGGTCATTAGGTGCTTCTATTGCCATGCGGAGGCAACAATACCCAATGGGACTTATTTTGGCCTAAATGCGATCTTTTGGTCATGGGATAAAGTCGACTTAATTTTTGACACTCAATCAACTTTTTGGATAAGAATTTAGAGTGCGTTGGTCTTTTTTGGTGTTTCTAGTAACATGCAAAGTCAAACAGACCCAATGGCATGTGTTTTGGCGCAAGTGAGATTAACTTTGCTAAACTTTGATATTTTCGGCATAACATTTACTTGATCTGGCTTTTCACAGCCAATAGCATTTTAAGTGGTTCTAATTCATTGAGGAGTCAAAAAGCAGAATGGTATGTGTTTAGGTGCAAAGGAAACAAACTTGGCTGAACTTGGATCTTCTGGGCATGGTGAGTACTCGACTTGACTGACACCCAGTACATGTTTTGGATAAGAATTTGGAGTGTGATGGTGATTTTAGGTGCTTCTAGTGTGTTATAATGAAATTTATCTCTACACAAGTGCGCGTATCATTTAAAAACTACGAAAGTAGTAAGTACGAGTCAATCTCCACATGGACTAAGTGAATACACAATATGTCTAGTGAAAACAAAATTAATTTGCAAGAAAAAATAGTAACAATAATGATTGGGTGGATAAGATTAAAATTAAAGTTAAAATTTATAAGAAATAATTAGTAAGGTGAAATTACAACTACAAAGCAAGAAACCACTTAATATCAATGAGATATCCAATGAGAGAGAGGGTTAGTATGGTCAAATCTCTTATCATTTACTTTATCATAATTAACATTGTTCTAGTTGTTATAGTATCTCAGTAGTATTAGCTTAGCTCGTAAGCACCATAAATTATCATGCATGAGATTACCAATTATAGCCTTAACTAACTTATGTCTAAGCTTAATCAGGTTAGAGATCGTTACTTAAATTCCAGCGAAAGGGTTGTAAGGCAAGTTCATATGTCTATGTAACTCGCAAAGTGTCTAGATTTACACGATTCCATATTCATGTATTTTTTACTTGAACACTCAAGCATCATTTAAGTTATTCCATTAAACTAAATCCTTTCAGATCTTAATCTAACTATTATTCTACTAAAGATGGCCAATCAATAATAGAAATTAATTTAAAGCACACTTAATTGAAACGCTAAAGAGTGCTTAACAACAAAAATAGTATCAATAAGATAAAGCAATTTCCAAGTTCATATTACCATACTAGGCACAAAGTGATTAGCTCATAAGGAGCTCAAAAGTAAAAAATGAATATACCATTTCCATTGTTATCCAGTAAAATAAGCAATAGAGTGAAGCTAGACTGAGAGAGAAATGAGGTAAACAAGAGAAAGAAAAGAAGAAGAATAAACAAGCTATTCTAAGCTTGTCTTCTTCCTCAAATGCCTCCTTTTGTCATCTTCTTCTTCATCCCATTCTTCACAAGGTCCTCTTTGTACAAGCAATTGTCAGCCACTTTTCGCTATTGTCCCACCTCCTTCCAAAAATAGTTACATTTTTTTTAGCTGCCTCGAGATTAGGGTTTCTTCTTAACACTGCGGCATGTGTCGAGCTTTCAAGAGTTGGGAACCATAAAAACCAGGCACTGATGACACCTGAATAATGGATTTTGACGCTCTGGAATCTCCCTTTTTGCTTTCAGCGCCAATTGGACCACTCGCTAGACCACTCGCCAAGCTTGTATTGTACGACAATAGCTACAGCTGTTGGTGCTTTTAAAATATTAATAAAAAATGAATCTTTTTTGATAAAATAAAGTAAACGCGACGCCATGTTTTTCAAGATAAAAACTTTTATTGGAAAACTCTTTCCAATTAGGATCTATTATATATATATTAAATCTAAGACATACATGGATAGGAATTATATTGCTCTTGTAGTCTATATCAAGCGTCCTCGCAAACCAACAATCATGTTGGTTTGCGAGGAGTAGAGTCACCACTTTAGAAAGCTAAGGATAGCCCAAATCCAAAATTATTGGTCTACTTAACTATAATTTAGGCAATCCTATTTCAACCAGGCACAACATACCATATATTTATAACTTAGCAGGGGATGAACAATAATCATGAAGTATAAGGGAAATAATTAAATGACAATCTTTAGTAAATTGGATTCTCCATTTTTTTCTTTTTTTTTTCTTTTTTCATGACAGTCTTAGAAAACCCTTATGATGTATTGTCTATTTACGCGAATAGTCAACACTTGTGGTGAAGATACCTGATTACTCGATAGCATAACAAACAAGGCTGCTACTTAAATTTTACGCATTTCATTGCTATTGAACATTCATGTTTATGGATCTCTTCTTTACGTGAATAACAACATTTTTGGTTTAGGTACCCGAATATTCAACAGCCTAAAATAGAGGATCTTTTCTAACCAACTTATTCAAACAATTATTTTAGAAGCCAAGGGATTTTTTTTAGAAGTAATATTACATACTTTCAATCAGAGCATAAAATCCCCTTCAAACTTATTTAGTTCTACTATGAATGATAGCATACTAATTATAGAAGAATAAGGTGCCTAAACAAAGCATTAAACCTCAATTGGACTTAAAGTATCCTAAATTTCCTAAAGCAGTTAACTTTCCTCCTAAGTGTAAAAGTTAGGGGAAAGTAGACTATGATATCTTAAACTCATCATGCTTTATTGAATTATTTTTTGGTGCTTTTAAACTGCAGAACAAGCTGAGCAAGTTAGGCCAATACATTGAAATTAAAAGCTTGTAAAGAAATTCACAAAAACAAACTAAAAGAACTAAATTAGACAAATTGAGACAATCCCCTCCCCCAAACATAAAATTAGCAATGTCCTCACTGCTACTATCCATTCAAAACCAGAAAATTTAGAAACCAAAAATTTAACCAAACCAAAAAGTTTACTATCCATTCAAACTCCCCTTGCTCTACTGCAGGTTCTTGGAGCAATCCACTAGTGCTCAATGTTTTTACGAACTCCTCAGGCCACCTCTACCTTTAGTGGCTGATTTGAGTTCTAAGAGCTTCTTCTTAGTAGAGTCAATCTCTGCTTGGAGTTGTTCCTTTAGATCCTTCTCCTTTGAATCCACTTTCATTTTCTTTTTGGAGCTCCTTGAGGCTTCAACTGCTGTAAAATTTGGGTTCTTCTCAGATGCTTTACCTTTTTCCTTGGTCTTTGGTGATTTTGACTTCTTTGATGTTTTAGCTTCCAAGCTTGGTGTGAATAACTTCCTCTTACCCTTGTCCTTTACCTTCCTGGATGAAGGCATTGGTGGTGGTGGGGGTGTTGGTTCTATCTCTTCTTCTTGACTCTCCTCTTCAAATAATTCTTCTTCCTTCTCACTTTCACGTGCATCCTTCTCTTTTGCAAATTCCTCCTCCACTTATGTTTCCATTTCTTCCTCTACAAATTCCTCTTCATCCATAATTTCCTCTTCTTTTTCCTTTGCAAGCTCAACCACTTCCTCTTCAATCGTTTCTCCTTTTTTCTCCAGCTTCCTCTTCAACATCCTGCTCTGCCACCTCTTTAGTTTCCTTTTCAACCTCTTTTTGTGCTTCATTTTTTGCCTCCTCTTCCTCCTTCTCGTCAACCCTCCAAGATTGAAGAAGGATGACCAAAAAAGAAGGAAAAGGCATGAATGGATTTGTAACATTCTTCTGCAAACTTTCTCGCAAGGCCATATCTCTATTCTGGATGTACTCCCAGTAAGCCTACTGCTGCAGTTCTTGATGCTGCAGCAATTTGACAAACTTCTTTTGGGTAGCTTCTTGTAGATTATCCTTCTTAAACAAGGTGCATAACATGAGCTGGATATTAGTGGCATCGAACTCATACAAATGGGTACCAAAAGAATGAGAGAATGATGGGTCAGTATATGCTCAAACTATGTTTTTAGCCTTCTAAACGAGAAACCTTTGTATGGCCAACATGTTTATGGGTCCTCTGTTTATCAACTTTTCTTCAATTTGAAGACAGGGAACAACATTAGCAAGTCAAACCTCGAAAGGAGGCATGGAAAAAATAAAGAAGCAACCTTTTTTAGAGAGTTACGGATAAAGTGGTACCAGACTTTGGCTCGAGGTATCAAAGCAGTCCTCGAGCATGTTTTTACCCCTTTATTAGAATTATTGTGCCACTTAGTTCATGGCCCAGCTAGATCTCGTAGCATTAAATCCCAGCTATGAAAGAGTATTCAGCATCAACATCTTCTAGATCAAAGATACCATTTAATTGTGCAAATGCTATAGTAAATTCCTCACCTCTTACACTTTCCTTTGATTTTCTTGGGATTGTAGTTAGCGTAGAACTCTTTTACCATGGGGACTAAGATGATGTCATGATGGCTGTAAAACTTCTCCTATTTTTGCCTCTTGATAACCTTTACTATATCTTTGGGTAGCACCAAAGATGGCACATGCTCTATCCAGAATCCTTTTTCTTTAGGACATTTCCTCGTGTGAATTTCTATGTTGGGCTGATTTTACGAAAGTCATTTTGAGAGAAAGAGCATTTGAGATTCAGGAAAGATTGTAAGTGAAATAAGGGTTTGGGCATAGCATATTCTCGATCTAACTTTTGAAACTCAATACACGTATTGCATAAGTATTTTGAGTGTGGTGGTCACTTTAGGTTGTTTTATTATCATGGAGAGTCAAAATGAGGATCCAATGGGACATGTATAGGCCCAAATGAGATTAACTTGGCTAAACTTGAATCGTTTGGGCATGACATATACTCGACTTGACTTTTGACACTCAATACATGTTTTGGATAAGAATAGAGTGTCGTTTCATTTTAGGTGCTTCTAGTGCTACTTGGAGGTTAGGCCCAAATGAGATGAACTTGGCTAAACATGGATCTTCTGGGCATGGCATTTACTCGACCCAACTTTTGACACCCAATACATATTTTGGATAAGAATTTGGAGTGTTGTGGTCAATTTAAGTGCTTCTAGTGCCATGTAGAGTCAAAATGACCTAATGAGACTTGGTTAGGTAAAATGAGATGTACTTGGCTAAACTTGGATCTTTTGGGCATTGCATTTTTTCAACCTAACAGTTGACACCCAATACACATTTTGATAATAAATTGGAGTGCGGTAGTCATTGAAGGTGCTTCTAGTGCCATGCGGAGTCAAAAAAATCCAGTGGCATGTGTTACATCCCAAATGAGATGAACTTGGCTAAACTTGGATCTTTAGGCCATTTGGAAAAGGTGAGTACTCAACCTGAATTTTGAAACCCAATACATTTTTTGGATAAAATATGGAGTGTGGTGGTAATTTTAGGCGGTTCTATTTCCATGGGAAGTCAAAAACACCAAATGGGACGTGTTTAGGCTAAATAAGATGAACTTGGCTAAACTGAGATCTTTTGGGCATGCATGTACTCGACCTGAATTTTGATACCAAATAAACATTTTGCATAATAATTTGGATTGTGGTGGTCATTTTAGGTGCTTCTAATGCCATGCGGAGTTAAAAAGACGCAATGTGACGTGTTTAGGTGAGACAAATTTAACTAAACTTGGATTTATTGGGCATGCATGTACTCGACCTCACTTTGACACCCAATACATGTTTTGAATAAGAACATAAAGTGTGGTGGTCATTTTATGTGCTTCTCGTTCCATGTAGAGTTAAAAAGACCTAATGTGACATGTTAGGCCCAAATGAGATGAACTTGGCTAAAGTTGAATATTTTTGGCATGGCATTTAGTTGACCTTACTTTTGACACCCAATAACCACTTTGGAAAAGAATTTAGAAATAAGATGTTCATTTTAGGTGCTTCTAGTGCCATGCGGAGTTAAAAAGATCCAATGGGACGTGTTTAGGCCCAAATGGCATGAACTTGCCTAAACTTGGATCTTTTGGGCATGGCATTTATTCGACTTGAATTTTGACACCCAATACATATTTTGGATAAGAATTTGGATTATCTTAGTCATTTTAGGTGTTTCTAGTGCCATGTGGAGTCAAAGGACCTAATGGGGTGTTTTTAAGCAAAAAAGAGATAAACTTGCCTATACTTGAATCTTTTTGGCATAGCATGTAATCAACCTAACTTTTGACACCCAATACACATTTTGGATAATAATTTTGAGTGTGGTGGTCATTTTAGGTACTTCTAGTGTAAGGAGGAGTCATAAACACCCAACGGGATGTGTTTAGGCTCAAAGGAGTTGAACTTGGTTAAATTTGGATCTTTTGGGCAAGGTGAGTACTTGTCCAGACCTTTGACGCCCAATAAATTTTTTCGATAAAATTTGGAAGTGTGGATCTTTTTGGGCAAGGTAAGACAAACTTGGCTAAACTTGGATCTTTTAGGCATGCAAGTACATGTCCTGAAGTTTGACACCCAATACACATTTTAGGTAAGATTTTGGAGTGTGGCGGTCATTTTAGGTGCTTCTAGTGTGATGCAGAGTCAAAAAGACCCAATGTGACATGGGTCGAAGTGAGATGAACTTGGCTAAACTTGGATCTTTCGGGCAAGGTGAGTACTCGTCCTAACTTTTGAAACATGATACATGTTTTGGATAAGAATTTGGATTGGGGTGGTCATTTTAGGGGCTTCTAGTGCCATGCAGAGTCAAAAAGACCCAATGGGATGTGTTTAGGCCCAAATGAGATAAAGTTAGCTAAACTTGGATCTTATAGGCATGACATTTACTCGACCTAATTTTTGACACCCAATACACGTTACAGATAAGAATTGAAGTGTGGCGGTCATTTTAGGTTCTTGACTTTTGAAACCAGATACATCTGTTGGATAAAACGTTTGAGAGTGGTGGTAATTTTAGGTGGTTCTCTTGCCATGTGAAGTTAAAAAGATCCAATGGGACGTGTTTAGTCTGAAATTTGATGAACTTGGCTACACGGGATCTTTTGGGCATGCCTGTACTCGACCTGAATTTTGACACCCAATACAAATTTTAGATAAGTGTTTAGAGTGTGGTGGTCATTTTAGGTGCATCTTGTTCCATGCCGAGTTAAAAATACCCAATGTGAGGTAGTTCTTTCAGGTGTGGCATGTATTCGACCTAACTTTGAATGCCAAATACACAATTTAGATAAGACTTTGGAGTGTGTTGGTCATTTTAGGTGTTTCTAGTGTCATGCAGAGTCAAAATGACTCATTGGGACGTGTTTAGGTCCAAATGAGATGAAATTACCTAAACTTAAATCGTTTGGGCATGGCATATACGTGACAAGTCTTTTGACTCCCAATACACGTTTGGATAAGAAGTTGGAGTGTGGTGGTTATTTTAGGTGCTTCTAGTGATATGTGGAGAAAAAAATGAACTTGGCTAAAGTTGGATCTTCTAGGCATGGGATTTACTCGTCCTGACTTTTGAAACCCAATACACATTTTGGATAAGAATTTAGAGCGTGCTGGTCAGTTTAGGTGCTTCTAGTATTATGCGGAGTCAAAAATACCAAACGGGACGTGTTTAGGTGCAAATGAGACGAACTTGGCTAAAGTTGGATTGTTTGGGTATGACATGTATTCAACCTGACTTTTGATACACAATACACATTTTGGATAATAATTTAGTGCATGGTGTTCAATAGGTGGTTCTATTGCCATGCAAAGTTAAAAAGACCTAATGGGACGTGTTTAGGTCGAAATGTGATGAGCTTGGCTAAACTTATATCTATTGGGCATGCATGTACTAGACCTCACTTCGACACCCAAGACACATTTTGGATAAGAATTTAGGTTCTTTTCATACCGTGCAGAGTCAAAAAGATCCAATGTGACACGTTAGGCCAAAATAAGACGGACTTGGGTAAACTCAGATCTTTGGGGAATGACATGTACTCGACCTGACTATTGACACCCAATACACATTTTGGATAAGAATTTGGAGTGTGGCGGTCATTCTTAATTTTTTTTAGTGCTATATAGAGTCAAAAAGACCCAATGGAACGTGTTTAAGTCCAAATGAGATGAGCTTGGTTAACATTGATTGTTTGGAAATGACATGTATTCGACCTGACTTTTGACACGCAATACACGTTTTGGATAATAATTTAGAGCATGGTAGTCATTAGGTGCTTCTAGTGCCATGCGGAGTAAAAAATATCTAATGAGACTTGTTTAGGCCCAAATGAGACGAATTTGGAAAAACTTATATCTTTTGGGCATGGCATTTACTCAACCTAACTTTTGACGACCCCAATACAAGTTTTAGATAAGAATTTTAAGTTTCATGGTTATTTTAGGTATTTCTGGTGCCATGTGGAGTCAAAAAGACCCAATGGAACTTGACCTGACTTTTGACACCCAATATACATTTTGGATAATAATTTGTAGTGTGGTGGTCATTTTAGGTGCTTTTAGTGCAATGAGGAGTAAAAAAAGACCCAATGGAACGTGTTTAAGCTCAAATGAGATGAACTTGGCTAAACTTGGATCTTTTGGGTAAGGCGATTACTCGACCTGACTTTTGACACCCAAAATATGTTTTGGATAAGAATTTAGAGTGTGATGGTCATTTTTCGTGCTTTTAAGGCCATACAGAGTAAAGAAGACCACAATGAGATGAACTTGCCTAAACTTGGATCATTTGGGCATGGCGTGTACTCGACCTTCTTTTCATGCCCAATACATTTTTTGAATAAGAATTTAGAGTGTTGTGGTAATTTTAGGTGCTTGTAGTTTCATGCCGAGTTAAAAAGACCCAATGTGATATGTTTACGCCCAAAAGAGATGGACTTGGATAAACTTGGATCTTTAGGGCATTACATGTACTCCACCTGACTTTTGACATCTAATACATTTTTTGGATAAGATTTTGGATCGTGGTGGTCACTTTAGATGCTTCTAGAGCCATGTAGAGTAAAAAACACCGAATGGGACGTGTTTTGGCCCAAGTGAGATGAACTTGGCTAAACTTGGATATTTTGGGCATGGCATGTACTCTGCCTGACTTTTGAAACCCAATCAAAGTTTTGAATGGGATTTTAATGTTTGGTTGTCATTTTATTAGGTGCTTCTTGTGCCATGTTGATTCAAAAAGACCTAATGAGATGTGTTTAGGCTAAAATGATACCAACTTGGCTAAACTTTGATCTTTTGGGCATAGCATGTACTTGACATGACTTTTGACACACAATACATGTTTGGGATAAGAATTTAGTGTATGGTGGTCATTAGGTGCTTCTAGTGTTATGTAGTGTAAAAGAGACCCAATGGGACTTCTTGAGGCCCAAATGAGATGAACTTGACTAAACATGGATCTTTTGGGCATGGCATGTACTCTGCCTGACTTTTGAAACCCAATAGAAGTTTTGAGTAAGATTTTAATGTTTGGTTGTCATTTTATTAGGTGCTTCTTGTGCCATGTTGATTCAAAAAGACCCAATGAGATGTGTTTAGGCTAAAATGAGACCAACTTGGCTAAACTTTGATCTTTTGGACATAGCATGTACTTGACATGAATTTGGACACACAATACATGTTTTGAACAATAATTTACAGTATAGGGGTCATTAGGTGTTTCTAGTGCCATGCTGAGTCAAAAGACCCAATGGGACTTTTTTAGGGCTGAATGACTAATTGGTTAAACTTGGATCTTTTTGACATGGAATGTACTCGACCTGACTTTTGACACTCAATACACATTTTAGATGAAAATTCAGAGTGTGGTGGTCATTTTAGGTGCTTCTAATGCCATGCAGAGTCCAAAAACCCAATGAGATGAACTTGGCTAAACTTGGATCATTTGGTAATGAATGTACTCGACCTAACTTTTAGCACTCATCACATGTTTTAGATAAGAATTTGGAGTGTGGTGGTCATTTTAGGTTCTTCTAGTGCCATGCCTAGTCAAAAAGACCAGATGTGGCCTGTTAGGCCGCAATGGGATGAATTGATCGTTTGGGCATGACATGTACTCAACATGAATTTGGACACCAAATAAATGTTTTGGATAAGAATTTTGAGTGTGATGGTAGTTTTAGGTGCTTCTAGTGTTATGCGGAGTCAAAAAGACCCAATAGGACGTGCGTTAGGCCCAAATGAGATGAACTTAGCTAAATTTGGATCTTCTTGGCATGAAATGTACTCAACCTGACTTGTGACACCCAATATAAGTTTTGGATAATAATTTAGATTGTGGTGGTCATTTAAGGTAATTCTAGTGCCATACAGAGTCAAAAAGACTCAATGGGACTTGTTTAGGACCAAATGAGATGGACTTTGCTAAACTTGGATCTTATGGGCAATACATTTACTCAACCTAAATTTTGACACCCGATACACATTTTAGGTAAGAATTTGGAATGTGGTGGTCATTTTAGGTGCTTCTAGTGCCATGCAAAGTAAAAAAGAAAACAACGGGACGTGTTTAGGTCTAAATGAGACAAACTTGGCTAAACTTGGATCTATTAGGCATGCATGTACTCGACCTAACTTTCAACACCCATTACATGTTTTGGATAATAATTTGGAGTGTGATGGTCATTTTAGGTGCTTCTTGTGCTATGTAGAGTCAAAAAGACCCAATGTAACGTATTAGGCATAAATGAGACAAACTTGGCAAAACTTGGATCTTTTGGGCACAGCATGTACTCGACCAGAATTTAGACTCCCATTAGACCTTTTGGATCAGAATTTGGAGTTTGGTGTTCATTTTAGGTGTTTCTAATGTCATGCGGAGTCAAAAGTCCTAATGGGACGTGTTTAAGCCCAAATGAGATAAACTTGGCTAAGCTTGGATCTTTCGGACATGGTGTGTACTCGACCTGACTTTTAACACCCAATTCACATTTTGAGTGTGGTGGGCATTCTCTGTTCATCTTTGGGGCATAGCATATACTCAACCTGAATTTTTACAACCAATTTAAGTTTTTGAAAATAAGTTAAAGTGTGGTGGTCATTGTAGGTACTTCTAGTGCCATGAGGAGTCAAAGATACTCAATGGCACGTGTTTAGGCTCAAATGATATCACTAGGCTAAACTTGGATCTTTCAGGCATGGCGAGAACTCGACCTGACTTTTGACACCAAAATATGTATTGGATAAAAATTTGGAGTGTGGTGGTAACTTTAGGCGGTTCTAGTGCAATGGGGAGTTAAAAAGACCCAATTGGATGTGTTTAGGTCCAAAGGATACAAACTTGGCTAAAACATGCATTGGGTGTCAAAAGTCAGGTCGAGTACATGCTATGTCTAAAATATCCAAGTTTAGCCAAGTTCAACTCATTTCGGCCTAAAGATGCACCATTCGATCACCACACTCTGAATGGCATTATAAGCACCTAAGACGACCACTACACTCCAATTTATTACCTAAAATGTGTATTGGGTGATTCTAGTGCCTTGAGCAGTTAAAATGACCCAATGGGATGTGTTTAGTCTAAAAGAAGATGAACTTGGCCAAAGTTAGATCATTTAGGCATGGCATGTATTTGACCTGACTTATGACACCCAACACACATTTTGGATAAGAATTTAGTGCATGGTGGTCATTAGGTGCTTCTAGTGTAATGTAGAGTCAAAAAGACCCAATGAGACTTATTTAGGCTAAAATGAGATAAATTTGGCTAAACTTGGATAAGAATTTGGAGTGTGGTGTCAGTTTCTGTTCTTTTTAGTGCCTAGTCATGTTTAGGCTAAAAATGAGACGAAATTTTCTAAACTTAGATAATTTGGGCATGACATGAATTTGACCTGACTTTTGACACTCAATACACATTTTGGATAATAATTTAGGGTATGGTGGTCATTAGGAGCTTCTAATGCCATGCGGAGTCAAAAAGACCCAATGGGACTTGATAATGCCCAAATGAGAAGAACTTAGCTAAACTTAGATCTTTTTGGCATGGCATATACTCGATCTGAATTTTGACACAAAATAAATGTTTTGGATAAGAATTTAGAGTGTGGTTGTCATTTTAGGTGCTTTTAGGGCAGTGCAGAATCAAAAGACCCAAATTGATGTTTTTAGGCCCAAATGAGACAAACTTGGCTAAACTTGGATCTTTTGGGCATACATGTACTCGACCTGAATTTTGACACCTTTTTTTATAATAATTTGGAGTGTGGTGGTCATTTTAGGTGCTTCTAGTGCCATGCAAAGTCGAGAAGACACAATAGGACGTGTTTTGGCCCAAATAAGATGAACTTGGCTAAACTTAGACCTTTTTAGGCATGTCTGTTCAACATGTTTCATTAAATGTCTAGGTCAACCTTTAGAGTCTCCAGTCCCATTCCCCAAGACCGGCATCCTTTGGTTCAACCTAAGAGCCATAATTAGATTTGATTGCCCAATCGATCATAAGACTCGGGATAACATTCTGAACTATCCTTGAAGAGTTTATGTAGAAGATAGGTTTGTCTTTACCCTTATTACATTGATAATAGTTCCAGAACTTAAGTAAGGTGTTAACATAGTTTAATTAAAGAAAACTTTCATTTATTCAGAAAATTTAATAATACATAAATGTCAAAGAAATAATTGTTTACTCATAACTAGTTATTACACCCTACTTTATGAACATAATTCTAAAATAAACTTGGATTTTGACATTCAATACATGTTTGCACTAGAAGCACCTAAAATGACCACCCAATACACGTTTTGGATAAGAATTTGGAGTGTGGTGATCATTTTAGGTGCTTCTAGTGCCATGTAGTGTCAAAAACACCCAATGGGATGTGTTTTTCTCCAAATGAGATGAACTTGGCCAAACTTGGACCTTTTGGGCATGGCGTGTACTCGACCAGACTTTTTACACTCTATACTAGTTTTAGATAAGAATTTGGAGTGTGGTGGTCATTTCAGTTTTTTTTAGTGCCATGTGGAGTTAAAAAGATCGAATGGGACGTGTTTGGGATAAAATGAGATGAACTTGGCTAAACTTAAATAGTATGGGCCTGACATGTATTCCACTTGACTTTTCACACCCATTACACGTATTGGATAATAATTTATAATATGGCAGTCATTAGGTGCTTTTAGTGCCATGTGGAGTCAAAAAGACCTAATGGGACTTGTTTAGGCCCAAATGAGAAGAACTTGGCCAAACATGGATCTTTTGGACATGACAAGTACTCAAACTGACTTTTGATACACAATACATATTTTGGATAAGAATTTGGATTGTGGTGGTCATTTTAGGTGCTTCTTGTGTCATGCGGAGTCAAAAAGACACAATGGGATGTGCTTAGGCCCAAATGAGATCAACTTGGCTAAAATTGGATCTTTCGGGCATGGTGAGTACTCGACCTTAGTTTTGACACCCAATACATGTTTTGGATAATAATTTTGAGTCTCGTGGTTGGGTCCAAATGAGATGAACTTGACTAAACTTAGATCGTTTGGGCATGGCAACTATTCAACCTGAATTTTGAGACCTATTATACATTTTAGATAATAATTTAAAGTGTGATGGTCATTAGGTGCCTCGAGTTCCATGTAGAGCCAAAAAGAACCAATGGGGCGTGTTTAGGCCCAAATGACACGAATTGGTCTAAAGTTGGATCGTTTGGGCATGACAACTATTTGACCTGACTTTTGACTCCAGGTACATGTTTTGGATAAGATTTTAGAGTGTGGTGATCATTAGATGCTTCTAGTGCCATGCTGAGTAAAAAAGACCCAATGGGACGTGTCTAGGCCCAAATGAGTTAACTTGGCTAAACTTTGATCTTTTGGGAATGACAAGTACATGACCTGACTTTTGACACTCAATACACATTTTGGATAAAAATTTGGAGTTTGGTGGTCATTTTAGAAGCTTCTAGTGAATGCAGAGTCAAAAAGACCTAATGAAACATGTTTTAGGCTGAAATAAGACGAACTTGGCTAAACTTGGATCTTTTGGGTATAGCATTTACTCGACTAGACTTTTGACATCCAATACACATTTCGGATAAAAATTTCACATCTGGTTGTCTTTTTAGGTGCTTCTAGTGCCATGAGGAGTTAAAAAAACATAATGGCACATGTTTTGGATAATAATTTGGAGTGTGGTTGTCATTTTCGGTAGTTCTTGTTCCGTGCATATTCGAAACCCCAATAGGGCATGTTTTAGGCCTAAATGAGAAGAACTTGGTTAAAATTTGATCATTCGTGCATGGCGAGTACTCAACCTGACTTTTGACACACAATACACTTTTTGGATTTTAATTTTGAGTGTCGTGGTCATTTTATGTGCTTATAGTGCCATGTGGAGTCAAAAAGACATAATGACATGTGTTTATGCCCAAATGAGATGAACTTAGCTAAACTTGGATCTGTTGGGAATGCCATGTACTTGACCTGAATTTTGACACTTAATACACGTTTTATTATAAGACCAAATGGGATGAGTTTAGGCCCAAATGTGAGGAACATGAACCAACTTAGATTTTGTGGTCATGACATGTACTCGACCTGACTTCTGACACCCTATAGAAGTTTTGGATAAGAATTTAAAGTGCGGTGGTTATTTTAGGTGATTCTAGTGCTATGCAAAGTAAAAAAGACCCAATGGATCGTGTCCAGGCCCAAATGAGATGAACTTCGCTAAACTTTGATCTTTTGTTCATGGCATATACTCAACCTAACTTTTGACACCAAATACACAATATGGATAAGAATTGGGAGTGTGGTTTTCATTTTAGGTGCTTCTAGTGTCATGTAGAGTCAAAATGACCCAGTGAGATGTGGTTAGGCCAAAATAAGACAAACTTGGCTAAACTTGGATCTTTTTGGCATGGCATATACTCGAATTGAATTTTGACACCCAATACATGTTTTGGAAAAGAATTTGAAGTGTGGTGCTTATATTGGGTTTTTCTAGTGCCATGCAAAGTTAAAAAGACACAATGGGATGTGTTTAGACTCAAATGAGACGAAGTTGGCTAAACATAGATCTTTTGGGCATGGCATTTACTCGACCTGACTTGTAAAACCCAATTCAAGTTCTGGATAGGAATTTGGAGTGTGGTAGTCATTTTAGGTGCTTTTAGTGCCATGCGGAGTCAAAAGACCTAATGGGGCTGTTTAGGCCAAAATGAGATGAACTTGACTAAACTTAGATCTTTTTGGCGTGGCATTTACTAGATCTGACTTTTGATGCCTAATACACATTTTGGATTGGGTGGTGGTCATTTTATGGGATTCTAGTGCCCTTCTAGTGCCATGTGAGGTAAACAAATTCCTAATGGGACGTGTTTTAACTGGAATAAGATGAACTTGACTAAACTTGGATCTTTTGGGCATAATGATGGGTATAGTGCTCTCAAAGCATGTGTAAAGTCATTTTATTTGGAAATTAATATAAGTGAATTCTTCTTGTAGTTGTATTCTTTCAATTATTATTGATATAGATATTTCAAAATTCCATTTTCATTAATGAGATTATGATCTTGTATTAGTACAAGAGGATTAAGATCATAGATAATGAATAAAGTAGTCCACAACATAATTAAGTATGAAATCTTTTAATGAATATTGCTAATACAGTTCCCTAAGCATTTTGAATGCATGTGATCTATATTCATATCGCTAATGTGGATAGACATCTTAGTGAAGTTACTTTATATGATTAGATTATATAGAACATGACTAATGTGAATTAATATCTTTAGTAACTTACCGTTAATCATAAATATTTAGTACACATCAATCAGACGATCATATGTAGATCAATCTAAATCGTGAGTAATCATGAACTCCTATACATGTCTACTAGATCTTTTGATTCACTCATTAAGGTTTATTTGTAAAAAAGGTTAGTGACTTTTGTTTTGGAGATTCAGTGACATGGATGGCTGGGAACATGATCTTACAATATTTAGAATCCAAGATTAAGTGTTAATTTTAGAACTGAATTGTTATTTTGCTCAAATTTATAATATATTTATAAATTAACCTTTTACTAGTGAATTAATGGTACTTAAGTATCAAGATGTAATTAGAAGGGTAAAATAGTAATTTTGATGACCTCTAATTTATGAACCAATAATTGGAGGACCGAACTACATGAAGTGATTATATCAAAGGACTAAACAAGATTACTCTGTAAATATATTTTGTAATTACTAAGAGTGTAATTCAATATTTATAGTGGAGTAATAATGCAACTAATAAGTGATTATTTAATTAAAGAGTTTAATTAATAATCAGATTTATTGAAGCTTAGAATTATGGGTCCATGATCGCCAAGCCACCTCTGTGCTACACAGTTGAGAGTGTGAATGTTTCAAGGCATAAGAAAATGACTAGCTTGCAAGAGGATATAAGCTTTCAGGGTAAGTGTATAATTATGATGAGATAATTAAATTAATTATTATAATTTTTGGAAATTACAGTTAATTAATTATATAATTCGATTAGTTATGATTATTCGATGATGAGACACTATATTTGATTTATAAAATTAAATGTGTTAGATTATTATGAGATAATAATTTAATTTCGAATCAACTGATTGGTTAATTTTCAATTAACAGATAAGTTAGTTGTTAGATACTATCAGATAAGTTAATTTTGAATTAACTGATATTTTGATATTTATCTGATTAAATAATAAATTTGAAAAAAATGTCACGTAGCATATTGGACCACACGCCAATCACTGATTGTGAATTAGGGATTGACGTGACACACTACGGTGCCACACGACACTACAATGGTGCATGACATAATAAAGTGCCACATGACACTACAGTTGTGCACAGACTGTAGTGGGTCCTAGTAAAGTGGCACATTTTTATAATTAATTAATTATTTAAAAACCCTAAACCCAATGAGCCTTGACCTAGAATATAAATAGATAATATTATATTGGCCTCATGGGCAATCAATTCATCATTCAATCAATTAATAAAAGCTCTACAAAATCTCTAATTCTCTCTCAGAGTTTTATCTCAAAAGCCATTCTTCAAATCTCTAGACCTCATGTGTTGAGTACATCTAGGGCTAGTAAATTGTTCTTGATTCATTCTACGTTCCCACAGACATCCTAGTATGTTTGAGGCTTGGTTTGAAATATCTTGGTATGAATCTCAAAGTCTGTTCATTGTGAAATCGACCATTCGTTGTTTTTACTAGAAGATAGTGGGACGCTTGATAGACTTAAAGAGGGTAAAATTCTTTTCTTTGTATATTTATAAATTTAATGTATAGATATATAATGGATCCTTGGAAAAATTAGTTTTTCACAAAGTTATGTTTTGGGTTCTATGGCGTCATGATTATTTTTTCAATCAATAAAAATTTTGAAACCCCCTCCACTACGCGTGTCCGTGATTCCAACACCTTGTATGTACTCGACCTGACTTCCGATACCCAATACATGTTTTGGATAATTATTTAGGGTATGGTGGTAATTTTAGGTGCTTCTAGTGTCATGCGGAGTAAAAAAGACTCAATGTGACGTGTTTGGCTGAAATGAGAAGCACTTGGAAAAACTTGGATCTTTTTGGGCTCGGAATGTACTCGACTTGACTTATCACACCCAATACACATTTTGGATAAGAATATGGAGTGTGGCGGTCATTTTATATACTTCTAGTAGCAGGAGGAGTAAAAAAATCCCAATGATACATGTTTAGGGCTAAACGAGACAAACATGGCTAAACTTGGATCTTTCACGCATGGAGAGTATTAGACCTGACTTTTGAAACCCAATACATGTTTTGGATAACAATTTTGAGTGGCATGATCATTTTAGGTGCTTTTAGTGGCATGCGGAGTCAAAAAGATACTCTAAATTTTGAGTGTCATGGTTTGGGCATGACATCTATTTGACTTGAATTTTGACACCCAATACATATTCTGAATAAGAAATTTCGAGTGTGGTGGGCATTAGGTACTTCTAGTGCCATGTCGAGTCAAAAAGACCCAATGGGATGTGTTTAGGCCCAAATGACATGAACTTGCTAAACTTGGATCATTTGTGAATGACATGTATTTGACCTAAATTTTGACATTCATTACACATTTTCGAGATAAATTAGGAGTTTGGGTGTCATTTTACATGCTTATAGTGCCATGCAGACTCAAAACTACCCAATGACACGCATTTAGGCCCCAATGCGAGGAACTTGGCTAAATTAGATATTTTAGGTAAGTCATGTACTCGACCTTACTTTTGACACCCGATATACATTTTGGATAAAAATTTGGAATATGGTGGTCGTTTTAGGTGCTTTTAGTACCATGGGAACTCAAAAAGGCCAAATGAGACGTGTTTATGCCAAATAAGATGATCTTGGATAATCATGGATCTTTTGGGCATGGTATGCACTCAACCAAACTCGTGACACCCAATACACGTTTTGGATAAGAATTTGGGGTGTGGTGGTCATTTTGGGTACTTATAGTGCCATGCGGAGTCAAAAAGATCCAATGGGACGTGTTTAGGCCCATATAAGATGACTTTGGCTAAACTTGGATCTTTTGGGCATAACCTTTACTCGATATGACTTTTTACACCTAATACATGTTTTGGAAAATAATTTTGAGTACGGTGATCATTTTAGGGGCTTCTAGTGCCATGTAGAGTAAAAAAGATTCAATGAGACGTGCTTAGGCCGAAATGAGATGAACTTGGCTAAACTTCAATCTTTTAGGCATAGTATGTACTTGAGCTAACTTTTCACACCCAATACATATTTTGGATAAGAATGTGGAGTGTGGTGGTCATTTTAGGCGATTCTACTGCCATGCGGAGTATAAAACACCCAATGGGACGTGTTTATGCCCAAACAACATGAAACTTGACTGAACTTGGATCTTTTAGGCATGGAATGTACACTTGACTTTCGACACCCAATACATATTTTGTATAATTTAGGTGCTTCTAGTGCCAAGAGGAGTCAAAAAATCCAATGACATATCTTTAGGCCCAAATGAGACGAAAAAAGCACTACTACAATTTTGGCTTTAGATGACAGCCACATCTTTGATACAATGACAATTCTCTAAAATCTATTAAAGGAAAATAGTGCAAGGTGGGGTAATTTGGATGAGAAGACAGCTCAAAAATTAGCTGTCATAAATGTGTTCTCTATTATGACAACTAATTTTTGGGCTGTCAATATAACTTCTTATTATAACAGTGGAAAAAAAACATGTCATTGTTTTATGCTGTAAAAAAATTTACTATTTACCCTAAAGTTAACGAAAATGCCATACTATATAATCAATCTAAACCTAATTTGAGCCTGCTCTCTCGAATTCCATTCTCTCTGCAACTCGCTCAAACTGAAAAATGCCATACGAACTCGTAGCTCTCTCGAACTCCTGTCTCTCACTCTGAGCCTGCTCTCTCTCACTCTCAGCATGCTCTACCTTTCTCTCCCTCTTAAACTTTCTTCTACACTACTCTCTCTAGCTCATCTCTGCACTGCTATCTCTCTCTCTCTATTTATCTCTTTCTTGATACTCCTCTCTCTGCTACTCACTCATCTCTGATCTGTTCTATCTCTCTCAAATATCAACCTCCGGTGATGGTTCTCGCTCTCTCGCGGTGAGTTTGTAGTTGTTTCAGTTTTATTTAGTGTTATTTGTTTTGATTTAGTTTTATTGAGATTTAGGGTTTAGATTTTGAGTTAGGGTTTTAATTTTTTATGTTCTGTCTGTAACTTTTATGTTCTTAAGATTCTTGGTTAGCAATCTAATTCCTATTTTGGGTTTCCTTACTAAATGAATCTATCTTGGCTATTGATCTAGTTCGTGTTTTAGTTTTTCATGAAGGACAGTATATCGACTTAAGAATATAGTTTTTCACGTAAAGTTATTTCTAAATAGTTGACTGTTTTTAAAGATTTTAGGTCTATTTTTCCCATGTGTTTCTTTTAGCAATTAAAGAAAAATATTTTAGGTTTGTGTTTCTTTCATACCTAAGAACTATATGCCATAAGAAACAGAGAGTCTATAGAAGAATTTAAAGAAATTTGGTTTTTGATTTTTCCTTTTCTTGCTACATATAAGTTATATAGGATAGTTCATGGTTGTTATAAAGACCTTATGAGCTCTGATGATTTTAGTCTTTACATTTCCAGGATGTACTGCATTTATGTATCAAGAGAAACTCAGGTGCGTTATGCAAACATTTGTCTTTATACCATGGTATTGTTTTTGTCCGTGGAAGTTCTTAAGATTCTATGTGCTTGCTCGGAGGAGAACATAAGAGAATATAAGCATTCTAGTGAATATGGAATAGGGATTATACTGAAAGAAATAGGTTTCAGAAATTTCTCTCTGCTTTATATTGTTTTAAGATTCTGCAACTCATCTTTGAGGTTATAATCACATTTGATACGCTTGTGAACATGATTTTAGAGATTTCGCTCCGTTTTATATTGTTTTATTTTTCAAAAATCCACCATCTCCTTTAATTGTTTTCTTACTTTATGCATACCAAAACCATGTCAGGTTCCTCCTAGACATTTTCTCCCTCTCTAAGGCATTTAGGTTGTGCTTAGAGAATTATTATATTTCCTCTTTTGTGCTATAGTCTAAAATTGCTTACTATCAATGCAGCGGGTAAGAATCTGTCAATCAGAATTCAATTTATCAGGTTGGATTTGAAGTTGTTGGTATAAACTAGATGTAGTTAGGTGGATGTTGGTCTATTCTTTTATTTTTGCAAGGTCATTCAAAATTTTCCAGCTTGATTCTATAATAATTGATCTTTGAATTACATATATGATTTTAATATTGATTTAATGGACGTGTCAAGATAAGCATTAAGTAACAGAGATCAAAGTGTTGAGTAGCAGGAATTTGACACTAAAAATTGGTGAAGTCCGATCATGGTTATGCTCTATTTTAGCTTTGACATTTCATAAGCTTTTGAAGAGCCGACCTTGATCGAGGCTTTCCCTTCTTCTTTCATTATCATTGCACTCTCTTCAAATAATGAGCATTCAGTAAAGGAGGGCCAAGAGCCATAACTCTGGTGTTTTCTTACTGCTTGATCATCATTTAGAGTCTTTCTAATACTTTTCATTGTATGTCGATGATGCAGAAGGTGCTTTTGCCAGGAATCTAAGAAGCAACTAGTAAAATAGTGAATCTAACTGGTATGTTTAATTCTAAACAACACATGCATTGAACATCAACCAATTAAACATGGTGCACCAAACAAGTAATCTACTTTTTGTACCTACAGTATTGAGTTCACACTCATTTTAGTAATTATCACTATCGTTAGATCTGACCAATAATATGTCCTATAAATTATATAATGAGAAAACTAGCAATAGCATCAGTAGCAACTAGCAACAGTCGTAGACATCATATTTTCATCAATATCAATATTCTTATGTCTTACATAGCATGCAAATTGAGCTTACGAGCTTTGGAGATGTTTTGGAGATGTTTTGTGCACTAATCCAAAACTTTCATAATAAGAAATCCCATGAATATATCATCTTTAAGAGTAAGCAAAAACTCTAGCCTCTATAAGAAACCTACGCAACATTAGAGCACCATCAGAAGCTTAATGTAACTAAGAAAATTGTACACATAAAAGATGCCCACAACCTCTTGGTTTAAGTAATTTTACCTTTGGGTAATAGCCCTATTAGACTAAAGGTTCCAGGAAAATAAATATATTTCAATGGTTGACATAATATGCAAAACTAATCAAATAAAATAAGACATAAGACAAATAATGGGTTTGACCTTTTTGGTCCTTGCTAAAGAAATTAAACAACTTAGACATTGTCCTCTGCTATACAAGAAGAAGAACAGACCACCATATGTCATGCCTGAAAGAATCAAAACTAGAACGTCTTATTTTTCAAATGATATAGAATACTTGGATTCCTTCATCTTCCTTAACTTTCTATCAGTGATTATTTCTAACACTAAGTTACTGTTCTTTTTCTTTTTATGTGCAATGATGGTTTTTAATAAATATGTCGCATTAGTAGTTAATCTGTAACTCTATTTTTATTTCTTACTAGTAAATGGTAAAATTGAGGGCCAACCAGCAGTATATAGAACTTAGGAAGGATAATCAGTATTAGTTTACTCTAATTCTAGTTTATTTAATAGTACACCAATTTATCAGGGAAAGAATAATCAAAGAAAGTAATATTACTTTTTGTTTAATTATTTTAGTCTATGTTTCATTTTGTACGGCATAGCTCAGGAATGTGTACCATCTTGCCACTTTTTTGTGGCTTCTATAATTGCAAACGACCTACTAGAAACTTTTTTGTTCTTTATTGTTAAACTTCAATTATAGAGTTCCTATATCTAGTATGATGAATTTTGTATCATATACTTATCTTTTAATCCATCAGTTGATTTGTCAATTCGATAAATTGTCTATTTTTTTATTCTTCACAATGTTTGGTAAATGTCATATTTTAAAATAATTGGGTCATTCTTCAATTTCCCCTTGATTGCAGAGTTGTAGAGTGAATGATCCTCATCCTCATACCCTCCTTAATACTTTTAAAATGCTCTTCCTCAGTATAAACATGCCACTTTTATTTGTATTAACATTTTGAGATTTTCAAACTTCATCGGTGTGCATTGAAATTCTAATAGGTGATCATCAAATGGCACCAGCAAGTTAGCTTAGCACCGATATTTGTTCCCAAATTTTGTCATTCTTTTTTCATGTTCATTACTAAAATAATATTTTACCGTCTTTTAGAAATGTTTAAATTTGTGTATCAGCGATTGTATTGTGAGGTCAATATAAGAATGGTCACTTACTACCATATAATCAAATTAGCATTTTATCTTTCTATGTGAAAATAAATCTTTCCCTGGGCCATTGACACTGTCCAAATTGATTTATGTCAATCATGCATCAATCTATGCTTTCTTTTCCAAAACATAGGTGGTTTTGAGTATTAGTTACAATTGACTTTTTCCATCTTCATATCATTTTCTTTTTCTAGATTAATTGTCTTGGTCATTTTTTCTAAAATGTTAATACTTTTGCGTCTAATCCTGACCTTGATATGTTGGAATTTATTCCTTTCAGTTTCCCAACAAGAAACCTGGTTTGGTAGAAAGGCTTATTTCTTCATGTTGTAAGGTGAGTATTATATTGCCTGGATGTGATGCTAAAAAGTTTTTCTTCCTCCGATAAGTTATTTTATTTAAATTCATTTGGAAGTTGTGTGTATCTTTTAAAGTTCAGGTTTTTCTTTGGCGATTGATTATAGGGAAGGTATACTTTTGGTCTAAAATATATACTTTTGATGATTTATTCTTGATTGTTGTTGATAATTATTGTGAAAAAATTGTTAGAAAATTGTATGTTGAGACATTTCCCATTTTGAATTGTTAGAAAATGAATGTTACATTTCATTTTGTTTAGAGTTTCTTTTGAATGAGGAAAGTGGTTCAGGTGTAAGTGTTTTTCAATTAACTTTATATTTCTACTTGTGTTTCTGCCTTAAATCTGATTCAATATAATTATAACTTCTTGGAAAAGCTTCTTATTATCAGTTTTGTTCATTTACCAGCCATTTGACTATTTCTTTTTAGAGTAGTGTCATAGAATCCATCTAAATTGTCCTTGTGCCAGCTCTACTTAAACCAACACTAAACAATTGCAAATGGTTGGACAACCTTCTTCCCGTCTATTCTATTTGTTTAGTTGTTTGATTACCTTCAGTATTTTAAATGTATTGGCATTAGTAGATCTCCTAGTGAATTTATATGCGGCTTGTCAGTTTGTTATTTTTTGGCTTCTTTTGTCCATTCTTTCCTCCTTTGAGTTGTCCTTATTAGTGTTTTTTTATAATTAATACTCAAGTTGAAGTACATAGGAGTACTAGATAAGACTCTCAATTCTTTGCACTGTAAGAGCTTGATTAACTCCTTTCATGTGTTCATTAGTCGAACATTTTCTGATATTTTAAAACTAATAGAATTTTTCTCTTAGTATTACAAATATGGAGGATGCAAAGATCCATTAGAAAAGTCCATTCATCATGTAATTCATTTATATTTAGCTAATTAACAAGCAGAGACATCTTTTAGAATTATAATCATTATAATTTTGTTTTATTTTTATTGTATAATACTATTTGCCAAGCTTTTATTTAATTAAATAAATAATTTTTTTTTTCTTTTCTTGATCTTTGATGACGGGGATTCCCTGTCATCTAAAGTCTACGTGGAGTAACTTTAGATGATGGGGATTCCCCATCATCTTTTTGATTTTGGTGGTACCTAAGATGACGGAGATTCCCCGTCATCTAAAGTGTAGGTGGAGTAAGTTAGATGACATGGAATCCCCATCATCTATCAACTTTTCGTAGTACTTTAGATGACGGGAAATCCTCCTCATCTATCTGCTTTTCATGGTAACTATGATGACGGGGATTCCCCGTCATTGTACACCATTATAAATGACAATTTTTTTAAGTGATTAAAGATGACAGCCCAGTAGATGACTTTTGGGCAACCGTCGATATAGGGTTATAATGATGGGTTTTACCCATCATCTAACCCCGTTTTGTAGTAGCGAAAGACCCAATGACGTGTTTAGCACCAAATCAGGTGATCTTGGATAAACTTGGGCCTATTGAGCACGACATGTACTCGACTTGACTTTGGACAGCCAATACTCATTTTGGATAAGAATATGGAGTGTGGTGGTCAATTTAAGTGCTTCAACTACCATGTTGAGTCTCAATGGGACATGTTTAGACCCACATGAGACAAACTGCGCTAAACTTTGATCTCTTGGGCATGGAAAGTAATCGACCTTACTTTTGACACCCAATACACATTTTAGATAAGAATTTAGAGTGTGGTGGTCATTTAAGGTGCCTCTAGTGCCATGGTGAGTCAAAAGACCCAATGGGACGTGTTTTGGTCCAAATGAGCTGAACTTTGATAAATATGGATCTTTTGGGCATGGCATGTACTCCACCTGACTTTTGACACCCAATAAACATTTCGTATAAGAATTTGGACAGTGATGGTAAGTTTGGGTTATTCTAGTACTATGTGCAATTAAAAAGACCCAATGGAACTTGTTTAGGCCCAAATGAGACGAACTTGTCTAAACTTGGATCTTTAGCGTATGCCATGTACTCGACCTAAATTTTGACACCCAACACACATTTTGGATAAGAATATAGAGTGTGGTGGTCATATGTACTTTCTAGTGCCATGCGGAGTCAAAAAGACCCAATGAGATGTGCTTAGGCCCAAATGAGATGAAGTTGGCTAACCTTGGATGTTTTGGGCATGACATGTACTCGACTTGAATTTTGACACAAAATAAATGTTTCCATTAAACATTTTCAGTGTGGTGGTCATTTTACATGCTTCCAGTGCCATGTGGAGTCAAAAAGACCTAATGGGACGTATGTAGGCCCTAATGAGATGAACTTGGCTAACTTGGATCTTTTAGGCATGGCATGTACTCGACCTGAATTTTGTAACCCAATACACATTTTGGATAACATTTTTGGATTTTGAGGTCAATTTAGTTGCTTCTAGTTCCATGCAGTGTCAAAAAGACCCAATGTGATGTGTTTAGGCCCAAATAAGATGAACTTCACTAAACTTGGATCCTTTGGGCCTGGCATATACTCGACGTGACTTTTGATACACAATACACATTTTGGATAATAATTTTAAGTGTGGTGGTAACTTTAGGTGTTTCTAATACCATGCAGAGTTAAAAAAATCCAATGGGATGTGTTTAGCCCCAAATGAGATGAAGTTGGCAAGACTTGGATCGTTTCGATGTGCATGTACTCGACCTGAGTTTTGAAACCTGATATATGTTTTGGATAACAATTTGGAGTGTGGTGGTATTTTTAGGTGCATCTAGTGCCATGCGGAGTCAAATAGACCCGATGGGACGTGTTACAACCCAAATGAGATGAACTTGGCTAAACTTGGATGTTTTGGGCAAGGCATGTACTTGACCAGATTTTTTAGAACAAATACAAATTTTTGATAAGAGTTTGGAGTGTGGTGGTCATTTTAGGTGCTTCTAGTGCCATGCGGATTAAAAACATATTCAATGAGACTTGTTTAGGACCAAATGAGACAAATTTGGCTAAACTTGGATCTTTTTGGCATGCCATGTACTCGACCTGACTTTTGACACCCAATACACATTTTTGTGAATAATTTAGTGTGTGGTTGTCATTTTATTTTTTCTAGTGCCATGTGGAGCAAAAAGACCCAATGGGAAGTGTTTACGTCCAAATGATAAGAACTTGGCTAAACTCAAATTTTTAGGCAGGGTATGTACTAGACTTGACATTTTTGACCCCCAACACACATTATGGATGAGAATTTGGAGTATGATGGTCATTTAAGGTGCTTCTAGTTCCATGTGGAGTCAAAAAGACCCATTGTGATGTGTTTATGATCAAATAAGATAAACTTGGCTACACTCAGATCGTTTGACTTTTGACACCCAATGCATATTTTGGATAATAATTTGGAGTGTGGAGGTCATTTTAGGTATCTCTAGTGTCATGCAGAGGCAAAAAGACCCATGGGCGTGTTTAGGCCCAAAAAGATGACCTTGGCTGAACTTGGATTGCTTGTGCATACATGTACTCGACTTGACATATAATACATGTTTTAAAAAGAATATAGACTTTGGTGGCCATTTTAGGTCCTTCTAGTGTCGTGCGGAGTAAAAAAGACCTAATGGAATTGGTTTAGGCCCATGTGAGACGAACTTAGCTAAACTTGAATATTTTAGGCATGGCATGTCTCGACTTGACTTTTGAAACCCAATACATGTTTTGGATAAGAATTTAGAGTGTGGTCATTATTTTAGGTGCTTCTAGTGCCATGTCGAGACAAAAAGATGCAATAGTACATGTTTAGGCTAAAATATGACGAACTTGCCTAAACTTAGATCTTTTTGGCATGGCATGTACTCGACCTGACCTTTAACACTCATAAATTTATAGTGTGATGGTCATTTTAGTTTCTTCTAGTACCATGCAGAGTGAAAAAAACATAATGGGACTTGTGTAGGCCCAAATGAGATGAATTTGGCTAAACATTGATCTTTTGGGCATGTCATGTACTCAACCACACTTTTGACACCCAATACATATTTTAAATATGAATTTGGAGTTTGGTGGTTATTTTATGTGCTTCTAGTGCCATGCAGAGTCAAAAAGACCCAATGAGACGTGTTTAGACCCAACTGAGATGAACTTGACTAAACTTAGATCTTTTGAGCATGGCATGTACTCGACCTAACTTTTTAGACCTTTTTTTTTGGTAAATTAAAAATTTTTAAACCGAACTAAAAACTTACAAATATACAAGGGGCATACCCCAGGATATTACAAGGGTAAAAACTAAAACCAAAGGCAACAAAAAAGACTGAAACCCAAGAAAGCTAGCAAAGCGAAGCCCTATGAGTCTACAAAATTACACAAAGAAGCTTACATATCTATAATAGTAGAAGTAATCCCCCAAGCTTGTTGAATATATTTGTTATGAGGAGAATCAGTAAGCCTTTCAAGCTCCAAAGCCTACCCTTAACAACACTTGCAATATTAGTCAGAACAACTTTTTTATCTTTGGTTTTGCCTTCAAACACTCTAGAGTTCCTTTCTCTCTACACATGGTAGATAAAAGAACAAAATAAAATCCTCAAAAAAAGCCCCACAAGCTCACCTCCCCTTATTTTCACAGGAAGCCAAGAAATACATTTGGACTAATTTCTAGGATAAGAAGTCAAACCACACCAACCACACATAACCTACCAAATGTGCTTGGAGAAGGGGCAAGTAACAAACAAATGCTTTGTTGGTTCTAAAGGCTCCATGTAAAAGACACAAGAAGTATTATGAGTAGAGCTAGAAGAGGGTAACCAAATAGTTAGTCTATCACCAATAGCTAACCTATTAAGGATAGCAAGTCAAGCAATGAAGTTGAATCTCAGGAGATATCTCTTAAACCAAATAAGAAGAGCCCATCTCACATTCTCACAAGCTAGAGCAAGGGACCTATAAGTATGTCCCACAGAGAAAGGACCAGTAGGGGAAGGAGACCAAATCCAAGAGTCCATAAAGTGCTCCCTAGGGGGAGTGAGAGAAACCTCCCTAATAGTACTCGACCTAAAATTTCAAATCCAATACACGTTTTGTATAAGAATTTAGAGGATGATGATCATTTTAGGTGCTTCTAGTTCTATGTGGACTCTAAAAGACCCAATGTGATGTGTTTAGGCCCAAATGAGATGAACTTGACTAAACTTGGATCTTTTGGGCATGGCATGTGCTCGACTTGACTTTTGGCACCCACTACACCTTTTGGATAAGAATTTGGAGTGTGATGGTCATTTTAGGTGATTCTAGTGCCATGCGGAGTAAACAACACTCAATGAGATGTGTTTATACCCAAACAAGATGAACTTGACTAAACATAGATCTTTTGGGCACGACATGTAGTCGACCTGACTTTTGACACCCAATAGTCATTTTTTATAAGAATATGGAGTGTGGTGGTCATTTTAAGTGCTTCAAGTTCCATGTTGAGTCTCAATGGGACGTGTTCAGGCCCAAATGAGATGAACTTGGCTAAACTTAAATCTTTTGGGCATGACATGTACTCGACGTGACTTTTGACACCCAATACAGATTTTGTATAAGAATAATTTTGAGTGTGACGATCATTCTAGTTGCTTTCTAGTACCAAGCGAAATCTACAAGACCCACTGTTATGTGTTTAGTCCCAAATGAGATGAACTTGAATAAACTTGGATATTTTAGGCATGGCATGTACTCGACTTGACTTTTGGCATGCAATACACCTTTTGGATAAGAATTTGGAGTGTGGTGGTCATTTTAGGCGATTCTAGTGCCATGCAGAGTAAAAAAACACCCAATGGGACATGTTTATGCCCAAACAAGATGAAACTTGACTGAACTTGGATCTTTTAGGCATGGAATGTACACTTGACTTTTGACACCCAATACATATTTTGTATAATTTATTTGGAGTGTGATGGTGCACAAATACAGTGTCACATGGCAGTGCAGTGTGACGTGAGGCAGCACAGTTCCTCACGACAGCATTGTAGTGCCATGTGGCACTCTAGTGTTACACCCCCATCATTGAAGTGCCACGTGGCACCACAATAGTCCATGTCAATCTCTAATATTCAATCAGTGATTCACACGTGACAATTAATATAAATTAAATATTTATTTAATCAGATAAATATCTAGATATCAGTTAATTCAAAATTAACATATCCGATTACCCATAACAACTAAACTATAGTTATTTCACAAATAACAGATTTAGTTGATCTAAAATATTATCTAATAATAATTTAATANTCTCATTTATCGATAATTATATATATATATATATATATATATCAATTAATTAATCACACATAATTATCTCTTAATTTTGTACTTGCAGTAGAATAAATTATTTTTTACAAGTTAGTCATTTTCTCATATCCTGAAATATTCACACCCTAGACTGTGTAGTATAGAGGTGATTTGGGGACCGTGAACCTATAATCCTAAGCTCCAATAAACTAAATTATTAATTAAACTCTTTAATTAAATAATCTTATTTATTAATTCTATTATTACCACACTATAAATATGGAATTGCATTCTTAGAGATTATAGATTGTATTTACAGAGTATTCTCATGCAGTCCACTGATATAATCAATTCTTATAGTTTTGTCATCCAATTATTTGTTCGCAAACTAGAACTGGTCAAAATTATCATTTTACCCTTCTAATTACCTCTTGATCCTTAAGTAACTTTAATCCACTAGTGAATGGTGAATTTATAATCTTATTTTAAACTTGAGCTCAATAACCATTCAGTTTCAGAATTAACACTTAAGGAACCAATATACGATCTGTTAGGAAAGCTTGGATTCCAAATCTTGTAAGGTCATGTTCTCAGCAATCCATATCACAGAATCTCCAAAACAGAAGTTACTAGCCTGTTTAACAAACAAACATTAACGAGTGAATAAAAAGATCTAGTAGACATGTATAGGAGTTCGTGATTACCTAAGTTTCAGACTGATCTATATATGATCATCGAATTGATGTGTATTAAATATTTATAATAAACGACATATTGATAAAGATATTAATTCACATCGGTCCAGTCATATATACTCTCATTGTATAAAGTACATTCACTAAGATGTCTATCCACATCAATGATCCGGATCTAGATTACACGCATTCATAATGCTTAGTGAACCGTACTAGCAACCATTCATTAAAAATTTCATATTTTAATATGGTGTTGATAATTTTATTCATTATCTATAATCGTAATCCTTTCTTACATATACAAGATCATAGTCTCATTAATGAATATGAAATTTTCAAATATTTGTAGAATTTATTCAACAATAATTTAAACGAATAATTATAAGAAAAGTGTAATGCTCATTAAATTTCATATAAAAAAGTCAATACACATGCTTTGAGGGCATAACCCTAAAATTTGATTTGTTTGTTTTCAATTCTTTAGTTTGGTTCGCTTTTAATGTAATGATTCTGGTTTTTAAGTAGTAATCTTTAATTTTAGGAAAGCTTATGATGATTCAGTTAAATATTAAAGCGGAAGAAGAAGAGAACTTAATGAACAATGAAAAAGAATAATAAAAACTATATGGTTCTTGCGCTTTAAAATATTCCCTTATGAGTATTCTTTCCCCAAAACCTTTGCACCTAGATCTTTGTTTAGTTTCTTTTAAATGTTTAAGTTGCTTTTGACTTTATGGAGGCTTAATGAGTAACAGGGTCTTCGTCACCAATATTTAGCTACAAGAAAAGAGAGAAAAAAGAAAAGAAAAGAGATCAATGGATCATTAATTATAACACAGTACCTACATGCTTGTAATGCTTGTTTGATTCAAATGTTTCTTTCCCCTTTTAATGATTGTTTGTTGTAGCTGAAGTTAAAAAAGATAGGGCGATAGATTCACATTTGGGAATAGCCTTGTTTGAGAATGAGCCTGAAGATTTGAATTGAGCATGAATTTAACATGGGCTTGTTGATTAAGGTAAGTTTGAAGGCTGAAAATCATTGCTTGCTCTATGTCAGAATTTAAATTTGTGGTGAAATGACTCCTTTGCTTGTTTGTTTTGCATGTATCTTTTATCATTTCAAGCACGTGATAAGCATCCTTTAAGGAATTTGATACAAGAACATAGTTGAAGCAATCTAAGAACATAGTATCTCAACTAGCACACCAGAGTTTTGGTGATTTTACTCGAGGCATCAAGTATGAAAATCATTAAAGAATGTCACTTGAATGAATTTGATACATGAGGAAACTTGGATGTCTATTACATGGGTCAATATTACTTTACCCAATTATATATGTTATTTTACATATTGAGGGAATTGCCTAATGAAAAATAGGTCAACGATAATTACGTCGAGAATTGCATAATAAAAAATAGTGCAATTATAATTTTATAGTTATATTGATTATAATTAATAATTTTATTAATACTTAACTCGGTAGATTTGATTAATTATTTAGCATTAATATTTTGTCCTATCAATCCCTCTTCATGACTTGATAATATATTTAAAAGTAATATTTGTAATCTTTTTTTGTGAAACATATTAATTGTTTTAATATATTAAATCAAGATTGAGGAACTAAAAACGGAATCGAAATGTGCAAAACACTGTTTCCATGATGGTGAAACATAAAATGCGCTGATGGCCCGACTTGCTACCTTCAAAGGAATGGGTCGCCGTTGTGTACAACACCCTTGCTGCTGTTCACAACAACAACATTTGCTCTACCCAGGAGCTAGAGATGATGTGGGGGGATGTGCAGATGGAAATCACCAGATGTTTTTGTGCTATACAACAACAAAGCAACAAGTCTTGTTGCCTACGCAACAAAGCAGCAAGTCTTGCTGCCTCGCAACAAGCAAGCTCCTACTCTTTTGATCAGCATACATTTTTCGTAGGTGATAGTGCAATAGACATGGCTGGACAAGCCATGACTCTGACAGTTGTTCGGTGATGAGGCGACCCAATAATGAAAATTTAGAAGCATTGATAACTAAACATTGATTGATTCACTGATGGAAATTTATGGGCTATTTTGAAATTTAAATTACACGTTAAATGAAGGGATAAGTGCGTCCCAATCATATAATCTAATTATCTAATCTATGCTACAACAAATATCGTAATCATCCCTAGATTAATGAACCCCAAATATCAAAGCACTTTTTTCACAATTCGATTTCTCAATCTAATGCGTGTACCATCTTCAATCTATACGCGACCACCATCGATGTTTAAGATGATCCCATAAACATATTCCGTTAAGGGATACTATAATACTTACTAAAAAGTATCTATAGACTTTACTATTGAGAATCTATGCACCTCAATATCCAATAATCTAGTCATCCAACTTACAAATTTACTGACTCGTTGAATCTCTCAACCATAGTAGATCAAAAGAACTAAATCATTAGATATGAGTTTATAACTCTTATAAAATTAGGAGAATTCAAAATGTAATGGCAATGAGTTATATTTTCTAAATATAGAACTTCTAATGAAAATTAAGTTCATTAGTTCATTCAATGCATTACAAATGCACTAGGTAAGTTACTCTATATAATAAAGTTAATGCACTGCCATCTATCTTAGTAAAGTGCTGAACTTTACTAAACTATGAATAATAATCATTTCAAGTCATATAGAACATTCGGTTATGTACTTTGTTCCCATGAGCTAACACTCCATGGGGTTCATAAACAAAGTACTATTATGGCTCTGGACCTATTTAGGGGAAATGTAACACACATAGTACGAGAATGAACTATTTATTATGAATTAGAATTAGCTTCACCCCTAAAGTATCTCACATGTCCCCTAAAGCACGCCTCAAAGTAGCTTAACCCCGTGTTCTCCACATGTGACCCACAAAACATATGTGGCTATCATCTTCATAACAGATCTACTAGTTTCTCCATTGAAGTCATCTTAGAGGCAACCATATCTCCTTGCTATATGATCTCTTAATGAGATTATATCTTCCTCTCAATGTGTTTACCTCCTCGATAGTTTCAAGGTTAGTTAGATTACGTGATTTATCATGTGTTATCATATTAAATCGTTATCAAGATTCTTCCAATAGTGTCAATCTATAACTCTCCAAAGAACTTTTACAGCCAGACAATTTCTTTTACAGCTTCCGAAACAACTTCATATTTTACTTCCTAATTGACTGTAATACTGTTATGTTTTGCATTCCTCAAAATGATTGATCCTCCTCCTATAGTAAACACATAGCCCGAGGTAGACTTTGTAGAGTCTTTGTCTGATTGTTAATATAAATTTGTGTATCCAACTGGTAAGATACAAGCATATAATCCCTCGTTCTTCTAAGATACTTGAGTAATGTTTCACTGCTACCCAATGTTCTTTGCCTGGATTCAGTTGATATCTATTGACATTCCTACTACGAAATAGATATTTGGACTGGTACACAACATGGTATGCATGAATTTTCCCACTATAGAATCATAGGGAGCTGTCATGATGTTATCTATCTCACCATTTCATCCTAGGACACTAATCTTAGGATAGATGAATTCCATTTCTGAAAGGCAGTTGACCTTTATTTGAGTCTTGCATGGCGAACCTCTTCATAATATATCTCGCATATTGATATAAGCTTATTCTTCTAATTCTTAAATAGATATGACCTTGATCCCAAGAACATATGCTGCTTCCCTGGTCTTTCTTATGAAACTTATCGATAGAGGTAAGCTTAACCAAGAAAATAGAGCTCTTCTTGATCAAGAAAACTTTGCACCTTTCCTTCTAAAGAGAAGCTTTAGCTAAAGTGGCCAGAATCTAAAAAATGCTTAGCCACAACCACTTCATTATCCAAAGAGAGATCTCTAAAGCCCAACCCACCTTGAGACTTAGAAAGACACAGATCACTCCAAGCCACCTTAGCCCCAGAATGCTTAATAGCTAAAGCATTCCACAAGTAATTCTTCATAACCACCTGAATCATATGCAAAATCTTCTTGGAAAGAATAAATAAACTAGCCCAGAACTGAAAGATAGCATAAAGCACAGATTTAACCAGCTGTAATCTACCAGCATGAGATAGGTAATTAGACTCCCAAGACTTCACTCTAGCTATGATATGATCCACCATAGTGACGCAATCTGTTTTGTTAAGCTTTGAGGTAATCAAGGAAAACCCCAAATATCTCATAGGGAGCTCCTAATGCTGAAATTACAAATATCCATAATAGCTTACATAGTAGTGGGGTGAACCCCAGACATGAAAACCTGAATTTTCTCAAGGTTAGGTGAAGCCCAAACAAAGCCTCAAATAAAATTAACCTATCTATAATGGTTTAAACCGAAGCAGTATTGCCCTTGCAAAATATAAAGAGATCATAAATAAATCACAAGTTAACAATATCAAGCTCCTTACACCTCCAATGATAGCTAAACTCAGCCTTGAGAGCTGCATGCTTGAGAATACCAGTGAGAACCTCCATAACCGAGACAAAAAGACTGGGAGAGATAGGATCACCCTACCTTAGCCCTTTAGCACAAGAAAACTAGTCTGTTAAATCACCATTAACGAAAATAGAAAATAAGGAGAAGAAATACATTCCATTACACAATTGGAGAAGTGGCCAAGAAACCCCAAGTAATAAAAAATTCTGCCAATAATCTCCCAATTTAAACTGTCATAAGATTTTTTTATATCAACCTTAAAAGCACATCTAGGGCTATTAGAATCCCTATGGTAACCTCTAACCAAATCCTGAGATAATAAAATATTATATTCAATTCTTCTACCAGGCACAAAGGCTGTCAGATTGTTACTAATAAGATGAGAAAGCACTTTTTTAAGCCTATCAGCAAGCATTTTGGTAATGCATTTATAAATGACATTACAACAAGAGAGAGGCCTAAAGTCACCAACCTTAGAAGGATTGGGAAGTTTAGGGATAAGAGCAACAATAGTAGAAGTGATCAAAGATACCAGGTGTGTGAAAATAGTAAGAAGTGGTAGGAAAACCCACTGCCTAATTACCATTGACCCTCTATCAAGTTTGCGCATAATACTGCTCCCACTAACCTGACCATTCCACCAAGTGAATTGGCAGCCACTATAAGGTAGATCAATAACCTCCAAATGATTAAGGCAAGCAGCAAAATCAATAGTATTGTCCTTCCACTAGAAACCACCAGCACAATTCTCATTAGGGTTCAAAATAGCGTTGAAATGGCCCAAAACAAGCCAAGGCTTTCCCTGGATCAAAACCTTATGGGAATAAAGTTATCCCACAAAGGCCTCCTTGAGATAGCTTCATTAGCTCATAAACTACTGAAATAATAAACTTAGTCCTATCATGAAGAAAAAAGTCAGCTTACAATACATAGCTTCTTTAAAGGCATCAATTAACTGGACATCCAAAACTTTAGGGTCCCACGCAATCAAAATTTTACCCTTCCTAGAAGGAGAATGGTTAACAATGCTCACCCAAGTGGGAAAAACAGATCTCATGAGCCTAGAAAAATTAGAACATTTTACCTTAGTTTCAACCAAGGCATAAAACGATAACTTGAAATCTCTACAAAGTTTCCTAACCTCAACTTACTTTAGAATGCCATTAAGCCTTCTTATATTCCAAGAAGCTAAATTAATCATAAACATGGAAAGAAGAAGAGTCACCATCCTCAAGAGAGACCTCAACAATCCGATCAGTAATTAAAAGTGAGTTTTCAACCTTTTGCTTCTTTTTTCAATCGCCTCAAGGAGAATTTAGAGAGCTTAGAGAAAGGAAGGACCAACATGAATTGCCAAAGTAACAATAGGAGAGGAAATCGGGGGAGCCAAATCAATGGGAGGGTCATAATGAGCATGAGACTCACCATTTTCCTCTCCATAATCAGTTTGACCCTTAGCCTTCTTTTCACTAACCACCTCAGCCCATTCCTTGTCTTGGTCTTCCATTGAGAGGATATCAAGAGGAACGTGGGCTAGAATTTGCTCATCAAAGACCATAAGCTCCCTATTTTCATGGGGAGAAGTATATCTACTAGAAGTCTCTTTCTCATCACTAAGAGGATCGGTACCAGAAGTACTTTCAGCCACATTTGGCTTAGAGGTAAGGATAGTGCTATTGTTGCAATAATGGCCAAACAAATTGCACTTCCCACATCTCTTGAGGAGGAACTGATATTCCACATTTACTGTAATAGGGGCCCACCCATCAAGACCAAGATCTAAAGTGAAGAACTTGAGAATGTTGCCTGAGGTAGAGATCTCTAGACAAACTCTAGCAAAATCATGTCTAGAGAAAGAGTAAGTGAGAAAATCAGAATGAGAGGGAATACCTACGGCACTTGAAATATGGCTTAGAGCTTCTTTAGTCTATAACTCCATTACCCTAAACCCTAAAACCAAAAATACTAAACCCTAAACCTTACAACCATAAACCCTAAACCATAAATCCTAAACCCCTAAACACTAATATGAAAGAAGAAAGATATGTTCTTAGGGGTTGTTGTAGGAATTGTGTATACGCTAGTGCACTTATTGCAAGTGCTTCTTTAGTCTATAACATTCCAAAGATTTACCCAAACATGGACCTTATCAAGGTTTTCTTTAGAGAAGTTAACATTTGGCTGCCACTCTTAGAGAATAATGAGTCTACCAAGAAGGTGCCAAGGTCCATCCTCTAAAATAGAAGCTCTACCTTCTTTAGAATCAAATTTGAAGTAGAAAAGACCCTTTACAGCTGTGAAATCTTGGATGCCTCTATTTTCCCACAATTTCATTGCACTTTCTTGACCAAATGGAGAGGAGTTGATATGCCCACAAAATAACCCACCAAACAACCTTCCCAACGAGCAAATTTATCTTTAGAGATGTACTCAGGGAGCTTAACTGTAATATTACCATTTTCCACCACTGTAGACTCCAGAAAACCAAGCCTGAGCTTCTTTCTTTGATTGCCTTTAATTTTTTCGGCCCAAGCACCAGCTGGTTTAGCCTTACTAGGGTCCACTTTCTTCAATATCTCTTGATAGATAGCATTTTCTTGCAAAGAAGTTGCCACTAACTTTCTCTTTCCCCTTAGTCAAAGAAGCTGCTACTTGTCACCTAAAGAGGCTATCCACGTCATGATGAGAGAGAGAAGATGCCTTATCTATTAAAAAATTACCTAGAGTATCATTTCCCTTACTAGAAAGGATAAGGAAGATTTTTTTCCAAGTTGAAGCTTGGGAGCAGGTGCCTCACTCTTCTCCAAGCTGACCTCATCACACCCCCTTGCCAAAAAGGAGCTATCAATTCTCCCTTTTGATATGCTTAGCAACTGTTTCTGCTCTTCTCCAAGCAAGAGGATTTGAGAACAAGCTTGATTTGTCTTCTTTCAAAGGACAATCATCATTACCTTTATCAAAGACGTAATGAGTATCATCTTCAACTTTTGGAGCTCTAGGCAAGCTGGTTGATCTCCGAGCACCACCTCTAGCTCCTCCTCTTATGATACTTCTCTTAAGACTTGAACGAAGTTTCTCCTAAAGACTCAGATCAAATAATTTTCTCTGATTATGATCAGAAGAGTTAAAACTATCTCTAAGCTTTAAATGCTTAGAACTAATCTCCTTTGCGTATACTAAACCCGAAGCTTCTTTGGATGAGCTTCTAATAACCTAGGCTCAACACAACCACTCTCTAGTCCATATTTCTTAGTATTAGAACCTTTATTAAGAGCATTAATGTCACCCTCATGGGCATCAAATTCCCTAGCTCCCTTGCTGACCATATCCTTCAAAATAGCATGGCCATTGAAAGACACCCCAAGCTTAGCTTTACCACGACCTGAATCTTTCTTAACACCACCTAAAACTTGCTTACCAAAACTTGCAGCATGCTTAATGCACTCATCATTAAACATTATAAAGAATTGTAGCCCCCCCTAAGGGAGGAAGAGGCAAAAACTAAAAACCAGAATTCTAGAGAGAGGGGAGAGCTTCTCTCACTAAAAACCAGGCATTACACTTTTGACACCCACTACACGTTTTGGATAAGAATTTGGATTTTGGTGGTCATTTTAGATTCTTCTAGTCCCATACGGGCTCAAAAAGACCCAATAGGATGTGTTTAGACCCAAATGAGTGAAACTTGGCTAAACATGTACGCGGTCTAACTTTTGATAGCCTACACACATTTTGGATAAGAATTTGGAGTGTGATGGTCATTTTAGTTACTTCTAGTGCCATACGGAGTCCAAAACATCCAAATGAGACACGTTTAGGCCCAAATGAGATGAACTTGGTTATGCTTGAATCTTTTGGGCATGACATGTTCTCGACCTGCAACTAGTGCCATGTGAAGTCAAAAAGACCAAAAGTGATGTGTTTAGGCCCAAATTAGATGAACATAGCTAAAATTGGATTGTTTTAGCATGCTATGTAATCAAAACCCATTTCATATTTTAGATATAATTTTAAGTGTGGTGGATATTTGAGGTGCTTCTAGTGCCTTGCGGAGTCAAAAATACCCAATGGGATGGATTTTGACCCAAATGAGATGAACTTAGCTAAACTTGGATCATTTGGGCATGGCATGTACTTGACCTGCCTTTTGACCCAATACTCATTTTAGATAAGAATTTGGAGTCTGGTGGTCATTTTAGGTTCTTCTAGTACCATGCGGAGTCAAAAAGGCCCAATGGTACGTGTTGTGACCTAAATGAGATGAACTTGACTAAAGTTGTAAGTTTTGGGCATGGCATGTACTCGACCTAACTTTTGACAAACAATACCCCTTTTGGATAAGAATATGGAGTGTGGTGATCATTTTTGGTGCTTCTAGTGCCATGCGGAGTCCAAAAGAACTAATGGGATCTATTTAGGCCCTAACGAGAGTAACTAGACTAAACTTGGATCTTTTGGGCATGGCATGTAATCAATATGACTTTTGATACCCAACATTCATTTTGGATACAAATATGGAGTGTGGTGGTCATTTATGGTTCTTCTAGTGCCATGGTGAGTGAAAAAGTCCCAATAGGACGTAGCTAGGCCCAAATGAGATGAACATGGTTAAACTTAGATCTTTTGGGCATGACATAAACTCAACATGCATGACTTTTGACACCCCATACTCGTTTTGGATAAGAATTTGGATTATGGTGGTCATTTTAGGTTCTTCTAGTGCCATGGTGAGTCAAAAAGACCCAATAAGGCGTGTGCTTGACCTGACTTTTGATACCCAATACATGTTTTGGATAATAACTTGGTGGATGGTGGTCATTTTAGGCGCTCCTAGTGCCTTGCAAAGTCAAAAAGACCTAATGGGACATTTTGGCCTAAATAAGATCAACTTAGTTAAACTTGGATCTTTTGAGCATGGCATGTACTCGACCTGATTTTTGGCACCCATTACATGTTTTGGATAATAATTTAGAGTGTGGTGGTCAATTTAGGTGATTCTAGTTCCATGCAGAGTCAAAAACACCCAACCGGACGTGTTTAGGTCCAAATATGATGAACTTAGGTAAACTTGGAGCGTTTAGGCATGCTTGTACTAGACCCGAATTTTAACATCCAACACACATTTTGGATAAGAATTTGGAGTGTGGTGGTCATTTTAGGTTATTCTAGTGCCATGTGCTGTCAAAAACATCCAATGGAACGTGTTTAGGCCCAAATAAGATAAACTTGACTAAACTTGATTTTTTTGCGCATCACAAGTAAGCGATGTGACTTTTAACACCCAATACTCATTTTGGATAATAATTTCGAGTGTGTTATTCATTTTAAGTGCTTCAAGGGCCATGCTGAGTCTCAACGGGATGTTTAGGCCTAAATGAGATGAACTTGGCTAAACTTTGATATTTTGGACATGACATGTACTCGACCTTGCTTTTGACACCCAATACACATTTTGTATAAGAATATAGAGTGTTACAGTCATTTGATTGCTTCTAGTGTGATTTGGAGTCAAAAAGATCCAACGAGACGTGTTTTAACCCAAATGAGATGAACTTGGCTAAGCTTGGATCTTTTAGGCATGGCATGTAATCGACCTGACTTTTGACATCCAATACACGTTTTGTATAATAATTTGGAGTATGAGTGTCATTTTAGGTGTTTCTAGTGCCATGCAGAGTCAAAAAGACCCAGTGACGTGTTAAAGCCCAAATGAGATGAAATTAGCTAAATTTGGACCATTCGGGTGTGCATGTACTCAACCTAACTTTTGATACCCAATACATATTTGGAATAAAAATGTAGATTTTGGTGGTCATAGGTTCTTTTTGCGCAATGTCGAGTCAAAAGAATCCAATGGGACGTGTTTGGCCTAAATGAGATGAATCTGGCTAAACTTGGATCTTTTGGGCATGGCATGTACTCGACCTGATTTTTTGCACCCAATACACATTTTGGATAATAATTTAGAGTGTGGTGGTCATTTTCAGTATTTCTAGTTCCATGCGGAGTCAAAAATATCCAATGGGACGTGTTTAAGTCCAAATAGGATGAACTTGGCTAAACTTGGATCATCATGCATGTACTCGTCTTAAATTTTGACATTCAATACACGTTTTGGATAAGAATTTGAAATGTGGTGGTCATATTAGGTTATTCTTGTGTCATGCAAAGTCAAAAAAATCTAATGGGACGTGTTTAGGCCAAAATAAGATGAACTTGACTAAACTTAGATCTTCTGGACACACAAGTATTTGACCTGACTTTTGACACTCAATACACTTTTTGGATAAGAATTTGGAGTGTGGTGGTCATTTTAGGTGCTTCTAGCACCATGCATAGTCAAAAAACCCAATGGGATATGTTTAGGCCAAAATGAGATGAACTTGGCTAAATATGGATCTTTTGGCCAGGGCATGTATTTGACCTAACTTTTATGTTTTGGATAAAAATTCAGAGTTTTGTGATCACTTTAGGTACTTCTAGTGCCATGCAGAGGGAAAAAGACCTAATGAGAATTGTATTAAGCCCAAATGAGATGAACCTAGCTAAACTTGGATTTTTTAGACATGTCATGTACTCGACCAAAATTTTCAAACTCATTACGGGTTTTGGATAAGAATTTAGAGTGTGTTGATCATTTTAGGTGCTCAACTTGACTTTTGTAACCCAATACATGTTTTGGATGAGAATTTGGAGTGTGGTGGTCATTTTAGGTGATTCTATTGCCATGTAGAGTTAAAAAGATTGAATGGGATGAGTTTCAGCCTAAATTCATTTTGGTCAAGAATTTGGAGTGTGGTGGTCATTTTTGGAGCTTCTAGTGCCATGGTGAGTCAAAAAGTTCCAATAGGACGTGTTTAGGCCTAAATGAGATGAACATGGCTAAACTTGGATATTTTTGGCATGGCATGTACTCGACCTGAATTTTCAAACCCAATACACGTTTTGGATAAGAATTTAGAGTTTGGTGATCATTTTAGGTGTTTCTAGTGCCATGCAGAATCTAAATGACCAAATGTGATGTGTTTAGGCCCAAATGAGATGAACTTGATTGAACTTGGATATTTTGGACATGGCATGTACTCGACTTGACTTATGCCACCCAATACACCTTTTGGATAAGAATTTGGAGTGTGATGGTCATTTTTGGTGATTCTAGTGCCATGCGGAGTCAAAAACACTCAATGAGACGTGTTTATACCCAAACAAGATGAACTTGACTAAACATGGATCTTTTTGGCATGACATGTAGCCGACCTGACTTTTGACACCCAATAGTCATTTTGGATAAGAATATGGACTATGGTGGCCATTTTAAGTGCTTCAAGTTCCATGTTGAGTCTCAATGGGAGGTGTTCAAGCCCAAATGAGATGAACTTTACTAAACTTAAATCTTTTAGGCATGATATGTACTGACCTGAATTTTGACACCTAATACACATTTTTTTAAGAATAATGTAGAGTGTGATGGTCATTCTAGTTGCTTCTAGTGCCATGCAGAGTCTAAAATATCCAATGTTATGTGTTTAGTCCCAAATGAGATGAACTTGACTAAACTTGGATATTTTGGGCATGACATGTACTCGACCTGACTTATGGCACCCAATACACCTTTTGGATAAGAATTTGGAGTGTGGTGGTCATTTTAGGTGATTCTAGTGTGTAGCGGAGTAAAAAACACCCAACGGGACGTGTTTATGCCCAAACAAGATGAACTTGACTGAACTTGGATCTTTTAGGCATGGAATGTACACTTGACTTTTGACACCCAATACGTAATTTGTATAATATATTATGAGTGAGATTGTCATTTTTTCGTCCTCTAGTACCCTGCGGAGTCAAAATGAACCAATGGGACCTGTTTAGGTCCAAATACGATGAACTTGGCTAAGCTTGGATCCTTTGGAAATGGCATGTACTCGACCTAAATTTTGATGCCCAATACTCATTTTGGATAATAATTTTTAGTGTGGTGGCCATTTTCTACTTTTAGTGCCATGGTGTGTCAAAAACCCCAAGTTCAACGTGTTTAGGCCTAAATGTGATAAAAATTGTTAAACTTGGATCTTTTGGACATGGCATGTACTCGACCTAATACATGTTTTGTATAAGAATTCAAAGGCTGGTGAAATTTTAAGTACTTCTAGTACCATGCGGAGTCTAAAAGTGCCAACGTGAAGTGTTTAGGCCGAAATTAGATGAACTATTCTAAACTTTGATCGTTTGGGCATGACGTGTACTTGACAAGACTTTTGACACCCAGTAAACATTTTGTATAGGAATTTAGAGTGTGTTGATCATTTTAGATGCTTCTAGTGCCACGTGGAGTCTAAAAGATCAAATGGCAAGTGTTTAGGCCAAAATGAGATGAACTTGGCTAAATTTGGATTGTTTGGACATGACATCTACTCGACCTAACTTTTGACACTCAATACATATTTTCGATGAAAATTTGGAGTGGGTGGTAATTTTTGGTGCTTCTAGTGCCATGAAGAGTCAAAAAGACCCAATTGGACGTGTTTAGGCCCAAACGAGATGAACTTGATTAAACTTAGATCTTTTAGGAATGGAATGTGCTCGACCTGACTTTTGACACCCAAATGGAGTGTGCTGGTCATTTAGGTAATTCTAGTGCCATGCAAAGTAAAAAAGATAAAAAGTGATGTGTTTAGGCCTAAATGAGATGAACTTGGCTAAACTTGGATCGTTTGGGAATGGCATGTAATCTACTTGACTTTTGACATTCAATTTATGTTTTTAATAAGATTATATAGTGTAGTGGTAATTTTAGGTTCTTCTAGTGCTATGCAGAGTCAAAAAGATCTAATGGGATGTGTTTAGGCCCAAATCAGATGAACTTGGCAAAACTTGGATCCTTACGACGCGCATGTACTCGACCTGAGTTTTGAAACCCAATAATAATTTTGGATAATAATATTTAGTGTAGTGGTCATTTTAGTTGCTTCTATTGCAATGTTGAATCAAAATACCAAATGGGACATGTTTCGACCGAAATGAGATGAACTTGGCTAAACTTAGATCTTTTGGGCATGGCATGTACTCGACCAGACTTTTGACAACCAATATACGTTTTAGATAAGAATTTGGAGTTGGTCATTTTAGTTGCTTCTAGTGCCATGTAGAGTCCAAAAGATCCATTGGGATGTGTTTAAGCCTATAAGATAAATTTGGCTAAACTTTGATCATTTGGGCATGCATGTACTCGACCTAGATTTGAGATCCAATACACGTTTTGAACAAGAATTTGGAGTGTGGCGGTCATATAGCTGCTTTTAGTGCCATGCACAGTAATTAATTTAGAGTGTTTAGGCCCAAATGAGACAAACTTTGCTAAACATGAATCTTTTGGGTATGGCATGTATTCTACCTGACTTTTGACACCCAATACATTTTTTGGATAATGATGTGGGTGTGGTGGCATTTTTTGTGCTTTTAGTGCCTTGCGACGTGAAAAAGACCCAATGGAACGTGTTTAGGCTCAATCAAGATAAAGTTGACTAAACTTGGATATTTTGGGCATGAAATGTGATTGACATGACTTTTGATACCCAAAACTCATTTTGGATATCAATTTAGAGTGTGATGGTCATTTTAGGTGCTTCTAGACCCATGGGGAGTCAAAAGGACCTAATCGGATGTGTTTAGGCCCAAATGACACGAACTTGATTAAGCTTGGATCGTTTGGGCAAGACATGTACTCGACTTGACTTTTAACACCCAATACACATTTTGAATAATAATTTTGAGTGTTGTGGTAATTTTAGGTGATTCAAGTGCCATGCGGAGTCAAAAAGACCCAACGGGACCTGTTAGACCCAAATGAGATGTGTCTAAACTTGGATCTTTTGGGTATGGCATGTACTCGACCTGAGTTTTGACACCCAAAACACGTTTCAGATAATAATGTAGAGTGTGATGGTAATTTTAGTTTCTTGTAGTGCCATGCATGTCAAAAAGTCCCAATGGGACGTGTTTAGGCCCAAATGTGAATAACTTGGCTAAGCTTGAATTTTTTGGACATGGCATGTACTCGATCTCACATTTGACACCAAATACACATCATGGATAATAATTTGGAGTGTGGTTATCATTTTAGGAGCATGTTGCGCCATGCCGAGTCAAAAAGACCCAATGGGACGTGTTAAGGCCCAAATGAGACTAACTTGGCTAAACTTGGATTGTTTGGGCATGCATGTACACGACTTGAATTTTGACATCCAATACATATTTTGGATAAGAATTTTGAGTGTGGTGGTCATTTTCGGTGCTTCTAGTGCTGTGCAGAGTCAAAAAGGCCCAATGAGACGTGTTTAGGCCCAAATGAGATGGACTTGGCTAAACTTGAATCTTTTCGCCATGGCATATACTTGACATGACTTTTGACACCCAATGAATGTTTTGGATAATAATTTGGAGTTTGGTGGTCATTTTAGGTGCTTCTAGTGCCATACAGAGTCAAAAAAGATCAAATGAGACCTGTTTAGGCCAAAATGAGACAAACTTTGCTAAGTTTGGATCTTTTGGGCATTGCATGTTCTCGACCTGACGTTTGACATTAATTGCACATTTTTTATAAGAATTTGGACTGTGGTGGTCATTTTTGGTGATTCTAGTTCCATGTGGAGTAGAAAACACCCAATGGAACGTGTTCTGTCCTAAATGAGATGAACTTGACTAAACATGGATCTTTTGGGCATGGCATGCAATCGACCTGACTTTTGACACCCAATACTCATTTTGCATAAGAATTTAGAGTGTGTTCGTCATTTTAAGTGCTTCAAGCACCATTTTGGGTCTCAATGGAACGTGTTTAGGCTCAAATGAGATGAACTTGGCTAAACTTGGATCTGTTGGGCATGGCAAGTAATCGGCTAGACTTTTGACACCCAATACACATTTTGTATAAAATTTGGAATGTGACGGTCATTTTAGTTTCTTCTAGTGCCATGCGGAGTCAAAATGAGATGACTTTTGGCTAAGATTGTATCTTTTGGGCATGGCAAGTATTTGCCCTAACTTTTGACACCCAATACATGCTTGGGATATGAATTTAGAGCGTTCTCGTCATTTTAGGTGATTCTAGTGCCATGTAGAGTGAAAAAGACCCAATGGGATGTATGTAGGCCCAAATGAGACGAACTTGCCTAAACTTGGATCTTTTGGGCATGGCATGTAATCGACCTGACTTTAGACATACAATACATATTTTTTATAAGAATTTAGAGGGTGGTGGTAATTTTAGGTTCTTCCAATTCCATGCAGAGTCAAAAAGATCCAATGAGATGTGTTTAGGCCCAAATGAGATGAAATTGGCTAAATTTGAATCGTTTGGGCATGCATGTACTCGACGTGACTTTTGACACCCAATATACATTTTATATAAGAATTCAGAGTGTGATGGTCATTTAAGTTTCTTCTAGTACAATGCAGAGTTAAAAAAGCCCATTTGGATGTGTTTAGGCCCAAATGAGATGAACTTGGCTAATCTTGGATCTTTTATGCATTGCGTGTACGCGACCTGACTTTTGACACCTAATACATGTTTTGCATATGAATTTGGAGTTTTTTTTGTCATTTTAGGTGCTTGTAGTGCCATGCGGAGTCAACTAGACCCAATGGGACATGTTTAGACCAAAATGAGACGAACTTGGCAAAACTTGGATCTTTTGGGCATGGCATGTACTCGACCTGACTTTTGACACACAATAATCATTTTTGCTAAGAAGTTGGAGTGCGACTGTAATTTTAATTACTTCTAGTTCCATGTAGAGTCAAAAAGACCAAATGGGACGTGTTTAAGCATAAATGAGATGTTCTTGACTAAGCTTGAATCTTTTGGGCATGGCATGTACTCGATTTGACTTTTGACACCCATTACACCTTTAGGATAAGAATTTGGAGTGGGGTGGTCATTTTAGGTGATTCTAATGCCATGTAGGGTGAAAAGGCCCAATGGGACGTGTTTTGACTCAAATGAGTTGAACTTAGTTAAACTTTGATCTTTTAGGCATGGCATGTACTCGACTTGACTTTTGACACCCAATACATGCTTGGGATAATAATTTGGGTTGCGGTGGTCATTTTAAGGTCTTATAGTGCTGAGAGGAGTAAAAAAGACCCAATGTGACGTGTTTAGCCCAAAATTAGACGAACTTGGCTAAATTTGGAGAGTTTGGGCATGACATCTACTCAACCTGACTTTGATACCAGTGCACGTTTTGGATAGGAGTTTTGATTTTGGTGGTCATTTTAGGTGCTTGAATTGCCACACGGGGTAAAAAATACCCAATGTGACATGGTTAGACCAAAATGAAATGAACTTGGCTAAATTTAGATCGTTTGGTCATGGAATGTCCTCGACCTGACTTTTGACACCCAATACACATTTTGGATAATAATTTTGAGTGTGGTGGTCATTTTAGGTGCTTCTAATGCCATGTTGAATCAAAAAGATCTAATGTGATGTGTTTAGGCCAAATGAGATGTACTTGGCTAAACATGGATCTTTTGGAGATGGTATGTACTCGACCTAACTTTTGACACCTAATACACATTTTGGATAAGGATTTGGAGTGTGGTGATCATTTTTGGTGCTTCTAGCACCATGTATAGTCAAAAATTCCCAATTGGATGTGTTTAGCCCAAAATGAGATGAACTAGACTAAAATTGGATATTTTAGACCAAACAAGATGAAGTAGCTAAATATGAATCACTTGGGCACATACCATGTGTTCACACTTCCTTTTGATAGCCAATCCATGATTAGGATAGGAATTTAGAGTGTTGTGGTTATTTTGGCTGCTTATAATGGCGTAGGACTCCAAGAGACCCAATGAGGCACTTTTAGGGCCAAAGGAGGTGAACTTTGCTAAACTTGAATCTTTGGACATAGCATGTACATGAAATGATTTTTCATCCTACTACATGTTTGCGATAAGAATTGGAGTGTTTAGCTTGTTTTGGATGTTGTTTAATTTTCAATCCCTATTCGACTAGGAAAAATTTTCTTTTTTCCTTCAACCATGAGGAAGAAAAATCAAGCCCACAAGTTTGTCTCTATTTGGAAGTTTATGAATTAAGAAGAAAAGAAAAAGTACGATGATGAAATAAGGGTCAGGAAATTACACGAAGAAGAAAGGGTTTCATATCAAAGACACTCAAAGCCATGAGGCTGCGAAAGGACATAGTAGCCATTATCACACAAAGAAGGTAGAATAAATTTTTCTCTCATCTTGAAAATGCCGTGGTGCCTTTGGTGAGAGAATTTTGTGCTACTTTGTAAGAGCATGATCAAATCTCTGTCACTGTTACATGCATCTCCATTTCCATTTCTCCTAAAGCCATAAATGCGCGTTTTGAATTAGAAAATTTTAAGGATGAATATTCTATTTTCTCTAAAGGCATATGAGGCTTAGGTGCATAATTTTTTCATGAGGTAACCATATTAGAACCAAATGGAGTACTATCTATCTCTGCTGAAGGAATCAAAACATGTTTGAGATCTGCTTTGAAACCTAGGGCCAAGGTTTGGCCCCATTTCATTCATACTAAAATCATGCCAAGAACTAACATTCAATCTATAACTCAAGAAATATTAATTTTATTGCATGTTTTGTTGACTGGCAAATTTATTAATGTTGGAATGATTAATTCTAGAGAGATTAGCATATGTGCTGGTAAGAAAATTGGATGATATTATTTTCCTTGTTTGATATTTTTACTCTGTTTCATGGCTAGAGTTAATAAACATATATGCTATAACCCTAACTACTATAGCACATGTTATGATTGAAAAGTGCAAAAAACCAAGTAACCCTCCTTCTGCTTAGCCATCTTCCTCTTCTGGGCAGGCTTTGAAGCCAAGGGCAATGGGCAAGGAAGACCTTGAGGCAGCTCTTACTTTGACTTAAAAAAAGCTTGTCCATTAAGAAACCCCAAGTAAGAAAATGTTTTCAATACTACAACATCTTGAGCAGCAACAACAATCTTCTCGAGAATATGTTCAGCCAAGAGACCATGCTTGGAAGAGAATATTTTAGAAGAACTTTACAAAGCATGTATGGTGTTTGGCTGCCTTTCTAGAAGCTATTCTTCAACCCTGTAAAATGAGGAAAATAAGGTTGAAGGTCTGGAAGCTGAAGGTCTGGAAGCTGAAGGTGAGCAAGCTAAAAAGGAAAAAGGATTGTCAAAGGAAGACAGTGGATCCAATTGAAGAAGAAGAGGAGGAAATTGATGAAGAAGAATTTGGTGAGGAAAAGGACATTGAACAAGAGGAGGTGGAAAAGGAAATATTGGAGGTTGATGAGAGTGATGAAGTCGCTGGAAGAAGAAAAAGAGAAATTGGAGGATGAGAAAGAAGAGAGTTCTAAGGAAGAAAAATTAGCACCATCACCAACACCAACTCAGAAGAAACAAAAAAGATTAAGGGAGAAGGAAGATACTGACCTCCAGCCCTGAGAAAGAGCAATCTGAAAGTGAAGAAGAAACACCACAAGAGAAAACCAATAAGCCAAAGGACAAATCAACAATCGAGAAAAATGTTGAAAGGGAGACGTCATTTGTTGAGAAGATTCAAGAGGAAATTCAAATAACTCAGAGGCATCTCTCATACCTTTAGGAAGCTTCAAAAGGCAGAGGAGGCTGAGGAGTGCCTCCAAACGTTAAAAGCTAATGGACTTCTGCATCTTATTGCAGCAAATTAGGGAAGACATTTCTCTGACGCTTTTCCTTTTGCTAATTTAATTTTCTACTGGGATCTTTTATCTAGAAATTTGTGATGGTTACTTAATGTTGTATGCTGCTAGTATTTTAATTTTCTTGTCTATTTAAGTAATTTTAGTTTAATTTGTGTGCAGTGGGTGTTGGTCATCGCGGCGCATGCACGGCGGAAGCGTGTGGTGCTTGGCGATTTAAAATATTAAACTTTTAATAAAAAATCGAATCTTTAGTAAAACAAAATTGTGCAACGCTACGATAACAAAAAAACTTTTATTGAAAACTCTTTTTCAATAAGTCAGGATCCATTATATATTTATATATTAAATTAACAACATACAATGTTAGAAATCATATACCTCTTGTAGTCTAAATCAAACATCCTCGTAAAACCGATCGATTCTTTGTTCCCACAAAATCATTACAACGATCAGCAGACTCTAAGATCCACACCAAGATCTTTCAGGTCAATCCTCAACACATTAGGACGTGTGTGAGTACGTAGAATATAACGAAGACAATTTTCCATCTCTAGATGTACTCAACACATGAAATCTAAATATTTTACTAAGAATGACTTGTGTTAGGCGATTCTCTAAACAAATGTGATGATGATTCTTTTTGAGATTTTGATTAACTCTTAATCATAGAAAAAAATACTTTTTATAGATATTGTGTTCTTCTCTAAACTCTTGATTGATGAACTGTTTCTCTTATTTATTAACTGATCATCTGATCAAATCATTCATCAACAGAGGCCATTCGAATAAAATTTGTACTTTATTCTAGATAATGACGTATCAAATACTTAGGGATAATTAAAAGAAAAATTAATATTTAATTTCAAATTGCCCAATACAATGGGACCCACTATATAACTGGTGCACAACTGCATTGTCACATGGCACTACAGTGTGACGTGAGGCAACATAGTGCCTCACGACAGTACTGTAGTGTCATGTGGCACTACTGTGTTACACTACCACTAGTGTAGTGTCACGTGGCACTATAATTGTCCATGTCAATCTCTGATATCCAATCAGTGATTGATGCATGACAATTACTATAAATTAAATATTTATTTTAATCAAATAAATATCTAGATATCAATTAATTCAAAATTAACATATCTGATTACATATATCAACTAAAACTATTTTTATTTCATAAAAAACAGATTTAGTTGATCCAAAATATTATCTAATAATAATTTAATTATCTAATCTCACAAATTAGATATTCTGTCTCACTTATTGATAACTAAAAATATTTGATAATTATATATANTATATATTAATTCCAAAAATTACAATTATATTTATAAATATTTTAATTAATTAATCACACATAATTATCTCATAATTATGTACTTGCCCTAGAATAAATTTTTTTTTACAAGTTAGTCATTTTCTTATGTCCTGAAATATTCACACCCTAGACCGTGTAGTATAGAGATTACCTATAATCCTAAGCTCCAATAAACTAGATTATTAATTAAACTCTTTAGTTAAATAATCTTATTTATTAATTTCATTATTACACTACTATAAATATGGAATTGTACTCTTAGAGATTATAGATTGTATTTACAGAGATATTCTCGTGTAGTCCACTGATATAGTCAATTCATGTAGTTGTGTCCTCCAATTATTGGTTCGTAAATTAGAACTGATAAAAAATTATCATTTTGCCGCTCTAATTACCTCTTGATCCTTAAGTAACATTAATCAACTAGTGAATGACCAATTTATAATCTTATTTTAAATTTGAGCTCAATAACCATTAAGTTTTAGATTTAACACTTAAGGAACAAATATACGATCCGTTAGGAAAGCTTGGATTCCAAATCTTGTAAGATCATGTTCCTAGCCATTCATATCACTGAATCTCCAAAACAGAAGTCACTAGCTTATTTTACAAACAAACCTTAACAAGTGAATCAAAAGATCCAATAGACATGTATAGGAGTTCATGACTACTTAGGATTCAGACTGATCTACACATGATCACTCAATTGATGTATATTAAATCTTTATGATAAACGGAACATTGATAAAGATATTAATTCACATTTGTCCTGTCATATATAATCTCAATATATAATGTACATTCATTAAGATGTCTATCCACATCAAGTATCAGAATTTAGATCACACACATTCATAATGCTTAGTAAACCGTATTAGCAACCATTCATTAAAGATTTCATATTTTAGTATGTTATTGATAATATTATTCATTATCTATGATCTTAATCCTCTCGTACAAATACAAGATCATAGTCTCATTAATGAATATTATTTTTTCAGATATTTGTATACATTATTCAATAATAATTTAAAAGATCACGTATAAGAAAAAAGTAATGCTCATTAAATTTCATATAAAAAAATCAATACACATGCTTTGAGGGCATACCCCTCAATAGTGGGGCCACTGCACATCTTTATTGGTGGGCCCTATGCCTTTTATTATTTGATTTGTTTGTTTTCAATTCTTTAGTTTCGTTCGCTTTTAATGTAATGATTCTGGTTTTTAAGTAGCAAGCTTTAATTTTAGGAAAGCTTATGATGATTCAGTTAAATATTAAAATGGAAGAAGAAGAGAACTTAATGAACAATGAAAAAGAATAATAAAAACTATGTGGTGCGTGCGCTTTAAAATATTCCCTTATGAGTATTCTTTTCCCAAAACCTTTGCACCTAGATCTTTGTTTAGTTTCTTTTAAAGTTTTAAGTTGCTTTTGACTTTATGGAGGCTTAATGAGTAACAGGGTGCCTTCGTCACCAATGTGTGCATTCGCGTAAAAAGGTAGTGTGACATTTAAAGGTATTTTAGCTACAAAAAAGAGAGAAAGAAAGAAAAGAAAAGAGATCAATGGATCATTAATTATAGCACAGTACCTACATGCTTGTAATGCTTGTTTCATTCAAATGTTTCTTTCCCTTTTTAATAATTGTTTGTTGTAGCTGAAGTTAAACAAGAAGGATTTGAGAGGTAGGGCCTGAATACAAAATTAAGTCTAGAATTTTTGTTTAAAGTGGGCTTAAGCAATTTGAGAGTGCTAACTTTAGTCTTGGACACACACATGGGGATAGATTCACATTTTGGAATAGCCTTGTTTAAGAACGAGCCTTAAAGATTTGAATTGAGCATGAATTTAACATTGGCTTGTTGATTAAGATAAGTTTAAAGGCTGAAAATCATTGCTCGCTCTAAATGCCAGAATTTAAATTTGTGGTGAAATGAACTCTTTGACCCCTTTGCTTGTTTGTTTTGCATGTCTCTTTTATCATTACTAGCAAGTGATAAACATCCTTTAAGGAAATTTGATGAGGATCCAGTTGCACAAGCTCAAAGTATGGATCCACTTGAAGTACCAAGAGGCCAAATCACAAAAGCTAGAGAAAAGTGGATAGTCGAAGCACTTAAAGGGAGTATGACATGGAGTATGCCAACCAACATGGAGCATGACGTGGCGTCCAACATGACATCCTACATGAACCATGACATGGCATCCAACATTACAGCCGACATGGAGCATGATGTGGCATGCAACATGAAAGACTACATAGAAATGACATGGCATCCTACAATGCATTACACATGGAGTATGATGTGGCATTCAATATGGCAGTCGACATGGAGCATGACATGGAATTTTAAATGATGACAAGGAAGCAAGATAAACTTGGCAATCATAACCTAGAAGTGGCATCCAATAGTAGTCTATTAGAGGATGACACCTTGACAATCCTAACCTAGAAGTCGACAGCCAATAGGAGTCTTTAGGGTATATTACAAGTTTATTATTTATCACAATTAATATTTCTTTATCTTTTAAATTTAGTTTAGGTTATTTAAACACTTTAGGACTCTTTATGCTTCTTGTTTTTTTTTCTATTTAAGCATAGTTTCACAATGTATTTAACAACTTTGATGAATATAATTTTTTTATGAGAGTTTTCTCTTTGGTTCTTCTTAGAACTTTTCAGACTTATCAAGAATATTCTTGTGGCATCTAGAACCTAAACTTATCACTCACTTTTCCTTCTTGTTCTTGAGTTTGGCGTCTAAACCATACCTTTGGTTTTTTTCGAAGCATCAATTTAGGTCTTACGTCTTATACCTAAGGTTTTCTTTGTGTCATAGAAAATGGGTCGAGGTTTCTACTTCTTTAAAATCAATCCTTGAGTTCTTGAACCATCATTGTTATTCGGTTCCTAGGGCAGGTCATCTAGTGGGTCCGTATCATTTGGTATCGAAACTTTTAGTTCTCTAGTGACAGATTCAATTCTGATTTTTTCCTGATTTGACGGTGGTTCTGAAAAACAATCATAACTTTTTATCCGAGTATTGAAATAGTCATTATTGCATATCAAATCGAATAGATTTTCGAGAGCTACAATCTGTACTTGAATTGAAAAGCCAGATTCCATTGTTTTGATCACTTACGGAGGCATTTAATTTTTCTACGCAGTTTCATCTAAAAATTCAGAATTTCAAATTTCAAATTCAAATTTTCATTGTTTTAGTTATCATCTTATCATGTTATTCATCTCATCATCTTATTTTATCTCATCATATTTGGTCATATCATATCTTGTCTCATCTTATAATATCTTATCCTTATCTTATCATATCTCATCATTGTCTTATTTTATCATATTTTTTATCTCATCTAATCCTATCTTATCCTTATCTTACCTTATATTATCCTTACCTTATCTTATCCTATCTTATCTTCTATAAAAAAAGATATTATAAGTTGATCTCCTTTGTTTCCTTATCTCAAATTTGAGCCCTTAGTTGTTTCCTTTCCTTATCTTCTCATAGTATTTGATTTGTTTAAGTCTTTTTCTTTTTGCTTGAAAATTCTAAATTCGTTTGTTAGTTTCATCAAGAACCGAAAGAGAGAACTAAGAGTGATAAAAGGAAAGAGTGTGTGAGAAAATCAGAGGGTAAAACTGATTATATAGAGTGAAAACACGAGTGGAAAAAAATTGTGTGAACCTCAATCTTTTGAGTGCATACACATGAGGGAGTGCTAGTGAGGTCCTTGAAATTTTTTTTCTTTGTTTCTAACACTTTATTGCAGCAATGTTAAACCAAAGTGTAGATAATGATGAGGAGGAGATGCCCAAATTGGAGAGTAATAGTGAAAGAAGCATTCAGGAACCGATTAGGGGTGATGTGTTGGTTACAAGACGTGCTCTTAACACCCAATTGAAAGAGGAATGCCATGAGAAGCAACGAGACAACTTGTTCCATACAAGGTGTCATGTTCAAGGCAATGCATGTAGTGTGATTATCAATGGTGGGAGTTGCACTAATGTGGTGAGTACATTATTAATTAATAGATTGGGGTTGTCTACTACACTACACCCACAGCCGTACAAGCTTAAGTGGCTTAATGATTGTGGTGAGGTCAAGGTGAATAGACAATATATTATCTCATTTTCAATTGGTAAATATCATGATGAGGTGTTGTGTGATGTGGTTTCTATGCATGCTGGATGTATTTTGCTTGGTAGAACATGGCAATTTGATAGGAGAGCTATGCATGATGGGTACCTTAATAAGTATTCATTCACGAAGGATCGGCAGAAGACTATACCTACAACACTTTCCTCAAAAGAAGTGTATGAAGACCAATATAAAATGGAAGGGTTAAGAGTGGAGGCTGAAAAGAAAAAAGAGAGTAAGAAAAGTGCTTTAGAGAGTGAAAATAAAAAGTGTGAAAAGAAAGAGGGAAAAGAAATTGAGAGAAAAGAAAAAGATGGCATTAAAGCCATAGTGAGAGCGAGAGAGGAAAAATTCAATTACATTGCAAATAAAAGTGATATCAAGAGAGCATTATTTTCACATCAACCTATTATTGTACTTATGTACAAAGAGGCTCTTTTATGTACTAATGATCTTACCGGTTCTTTGTCGAGCATTATTGTTTCCCTTTTGCAGGAGTTTGTGATTTTCACCGATCATCAGTCCTTAAAACCCTTAAAGGGCCAAAACAAGTTGAATAAAAGGCATGCACTTTGGGTGGAGTTCATTGAGACATTCCCATATGTCATTCGGTACAAACAAGCCAACAAAGGGTGTCATAAAATGATTTTTCATCCAATATTGGGTTTGGGTGCACACGAGTAAGGAACAGTTTCTGGGGCAAAGGCGTTCCAAGCTGCTACCTAGAAGGCATTATCCATTCCAAGTCCTTGCAAGACTCACTGACATTGCCTACAAGCTAGATCTTCCTAGTGAGTACAATGTAAGTGCTACTTTTAATGTGACTGACTTGTCTCTGTTTGATGTAGGTGACGATTTAAGGACAAATCTTTCTAAAAAAGGAGGGAATGATGAGGATCCTGTTGCACAAGCTCAAAGGATGGTACCACTTCAAGTACCAAAAGGCCAGATCACAAAAGTTAGAGAAAAGAGGATGGCTGAAGCAATCAAATAGAGTATGACATGGAGTATGCTAGCCCACATGGAGCATGACGTGGCGTCCAACATGACATGCTACATGAACCATGAAATGGCATCCAACATGGCAGCCGACATGGAGAATGATGTGGCATCCAACATGGCAACCTACATGAAAATGTAAGGCATCCTACATGGCATTACTCATGGCGCATGATATGACGTTCAATATGGCAGTCCACATAGAGCATGACATGGCATTTTAAATGGTGACAGGGAAGCAAGACAACTTGGCAATCCTAACCTAGAAATGGGCAGCCAATAGTAGTCTATTAGAGCATGACACCTTGGCAATCCTAACCATGAAATGGACAGCCAATAGGAGTATTTTTGGATTGATTACAAGTTACTTATTTATTGCAATTCGTATTTCTTTATCTTTTAAATTTAGTTTAGGTTATTTAAACACTTTAGGACTCTTTAGACTTCTAGTTTTTTCTATTGAAGCATGGTTTCACAATGTATTTATGTGGTTGAAGTAATCTAAGAACATAGTATCTCAACTAGTGCACCAGAGTCTTGATGATTTTACTCGAGGCATCAAGTATGGAAATCATTAAAGTTTGTCAGTAGAATGAATTTGAAACATGAGGAAACTAGGATGTGTATAACATGGGTCAATATTACTTTACCCAATTATATATGAAGTTTTACATATTGAGATAATTGCATAATGAAAAATAGGTCACGATAATTACATTGAGAAATATAAAATATTCTTAGAGTGCAATTATAATTTTATAGTTATATTGATTATAATTAATAATTGATAAATTTGATTAAATACTTAACTCAGTAGATTTTATTAATTATTTAGCAATAATATTTTGTTCTATAAATCGCTCTTTATGGCTTGATAATATATTTAAAATTGATTACCGATAGTGGGCCTGTTTGAAATCAAATAAGTACATAGGCCCATTGAACAAATTGGATTATGGGCTTTAGAATACAATTGGGTTAAACTTTAAAATGATCCTTGACCCACGACCTATGGCCGGTTGACTAAATTTGTTACTGACCATGCCTCTATCACATGGATGGCGATTCCAACATGGGAAGGGGAGGGGTTTCATTTTGTGTTATTACTTCTCTTCATATTGTCTTCTCCATCCTAATTTCATGACAAGATTTTGAAGATCTCATCTTCTATCATGTGTTGACACACTAAGAAATCAGAAAGTTATGGGAGAATTCTAATATTGTCATGAGAATATTGGTTCCAACACACCTACATGTTTTAGCCACACAAAGAATAAAAGAGAAGTCTGTTCGGTCTCGAAGATAAAGAATTCAAAAGTTTTTGAACGATCCAATAAAGCTTGTAGCAAGGATTCACGGAGATTTGTTTAAGCATGCTTTAAGGGTATGCATTTCTCATCAATTCATGTTCAAGTAATCCTAAGGATTGAGATTTAACTGGAATATTATCTAGATCAAAAAAAATTTCCGCAAGTATTCCTTCAATTGGTATCAATATTGAAGCATGGGCAGATAACACCTTTACACAACCCGTTAGAAATTTGCTCGTGTGATTTTTTTGTTATGAATTAGAGGGACAAGATATTAAGATATAGTTCTTCCCTTGGATTTATATTTTAGATTACATAAGCTTTATTTGTCAGACATATTAATTGTTTTAATGTATTAAATCAAGATTGAGGAACTAAAACCGGAATCGAAATGTGCAAAACATTATTTCCATGACGATGAAACATAAAATGCGTTGATGGCCCGACTTGCTACCTTCAAAGGAATGGGTCGCCATTGTGTACAACACCCTTTTTGCTGTGCACAACAACAACATTTGCTCTACCCAGGAGCTAGAGATGATGTGGGGGGATGTGCAGATGGAAAGCACCAGATGTTGTGCTACACAACAAAAAAGCAACAAGTCTTGTTGCCTACGCAACAAAGCAACAAGTCTTGTTGCCTACGCAACAAAGCAGCAAGTCTTGCTGCCTCGCAGCAAGCAAGCTACTACTCTTTTGATCAGCATATACTTTTCATAGGTGGTAGTGCAATAGAGATGGCAGGACTAGTGATGACTTTGACAGTTTTTCGGTGATGAGGCAACTCAATAATGAAAATTTAGAACCATTGATTGATTGACTGAAGAAAATTTATGTGCTATTTTGAAATTTAAATTACACGTTAAATGAAGGGATAAGTGCGTCCCAATCTTATAATCTAATTATCTAATCTATGCTACAACAAATATTGTAATCATCCCTTGATTAATGAACCCCAAATATCAAAGCACTTTTTTCACAATCCGATTTCTCAATCTAATGTGTGTATCGTCTTCGATCTACACGCGACCACCATCGATGTTTACGATGATTACATAAACATATTCTGTTAAGGGATACTATGACACTTATTAAAAAGTGTCTATAGACTCTACTATTGAGAATCTATGCACCTCGACATCCAACAATCTAGTCATCCAACTTACAGATTTACTAGCTCATTGAATCTTTCAACCATAGTAGATATAAAGAACTAAATTATTAGATATGAGTTGATAACTCTTACAAAATTAAGAGAATTCATAATGTAAGAGCAATGAGTTAATATTTTCTAAGTATAGAACTTCTACTAAAAATTAAACTCATTAGTTCATTCAATGCATTATGAATGCACTAGGTAAGTTACTCTATATAATAGAGTTAATGCACTGTCATCTATCTTAGTAAAATGCCGAACTTCACTAAACTGTGAATGACAATCATTTCAAGTCATAAAGAACATTTGGTTAAGTATTTTGTTCACATGAGCTAACACTCCATAGGGTTCATAAACAAAGTACTATAATGGCTCTGGACCTTTTATAAGACTGTAACACACATAGTACGAGAATGAACTATTTATTATTAATTAGGATTAGCTTCACCCTAAAGTATCTCCCATTTCCCGTAAAGCACATCTGAAACTAGCTTAACGCTGTGTTCTCTACATGTGTGACCCACAAATATATGTGGCTAACATCTTCATAAATAGGTCTACCAGTTTCTCCATTGAACTCATCTTAGAGGCAATTATATCTCCTTGCTATATGATCTCCTAATGAGATGATATCTTCCTCTCAATATGTTTACTTCCTCGATAGTTTCAAGGTTAGTTAGATTATGTGATTCCTCATGTGTCATCATATTAAATCTTTATCAAGATTCTTCCAATAGTGTCAATCTCTAACTCTCCAAGGAACTTTTACAGCCAAACAATTTCATTTGCAGCTTCCGAAACAACTTCATATTTTACTTCCTAAGTGACTGTAATACATTTCTATTTTGCACTCCTCAAAGTGATTGATCTTCCTCCTAGACTAGACACATAGCCCGAGGTAGACTTTGTAGAGTCTTTGTCTGATTGTAAATATAAATTTGGGTATTCAAGAGACAAGCATATAATCCCTCGTTCTTCTAAATGTTTCACTTCCACCCAGTGTTCTTTGCAAGATTCAGTTGATATCTAGTGACATGCCTACTACGAAATAGATATCTGGTCTAGTACACAACATGACATGCATGAATCTTCCCACTATAGAAGCATAGGGAACTGTCTTGGTATTATCTCTCTCACCTTTCATCATAGGACACTAATCTTTGGACAGATGAATTTCATTTCTGAAAGGCATCTGACCTTTATCAGAGATGACCTTGATCCCAAGAACATATGTTGCTTCCCTACTCTTTCATATGAAACTTATCGACAGCTAAAACTTTACGTTCTACATTAACCCCACGTCATTCCCAATGAGTAGAATGTCTTCTGGATATAGAACAAAGAAAAGTAGTATGTTTCCTTCCTTTCTCTTGTACACACACGGTTCATCAGAATTTTGATCAAAACCAAACGTTGTGAATTGTTGATTAAACTTGATGTTCCATGACCTCATTGCTTGTTGAAGTCCGTAAATAGACATGTTTAATTTGCAAAACATATTTTCCTGGCCTTTTTTATAAAGCTCTTTTGCTGAGACATAAAGATATTATCTTTGATATTTCCATTGAGAAATTCAGTCTTGACATCCATTTGCCAATCTCAAAATTGAGATGAGAATCAATGAACAACAATATCCTTATAGACTTAAGCATGGCCATAGGTGAAAAAGTCTCCTCATTTCTGATTCCCTCCTTTTGAGTATACCCTTTCACAATAAACTAGCTTTGAAGGTTTCTATTTTCCCGTCTATGCCTTGCTTCTGCTCGTAAACCCACTTGTACCCTATGAATTTATCCCATCAGTTGTTGTACAGGCTTCCATATTCCATTGGAGTACATTGAATTCATTACGAATTCCATCTACCTTTTCCAATGATCTCCATTAGCATCTTTCATAGCCTTACTCTTGTTCCACGGATCTAAGTCATGTTCCTCTAAAGTAGAGTCAAAAGTATTTCCCTAAAACATGTACCTTTTAGGCGGATGAGACTTCTAAAGGAATCAACGCTGTGGAAAATACTAAATCTTGAGATTTTGAAAAAAACCTTTTTATACAGATTAGGAAAAATATCTTTTGAAGCGTGACAATCAAAATCGAAACCTCATAGTCTTCCAAAATCACGAGCGTCAAACCGTTATCCAAAATCATGAGCAGGTGGGCATTCGAATAAAAAACAAACTAAAAACTGAACTCAACTTTTTTCTCTTCATTCATAAAAATCCGGCCATAGCAATTTTATCAATACTTTAAAACTGTCAAAGAAGGAAGTTACAGAAAAAAAAACTTTAAAACAACTACTCTTCTAGAATGGGTTATCATATGGTAACCCATTCAAAAAGAAACAACGATTGGGAATGAAGAAACAACGGTATATTGTTTTTTTAATTAAAGTAATTGAAATTAAATAAATTAGTTTAATTATTTTTTTAGCCTTTTTAGAATAAAGACAGAGCTAATTTTTAGACCACTTGGTTGACTATTGTATATCAACGTTGAGCCACTTGCTTATTAAACAAGTCTCATCACAACATAACCCAAATACAAGGCTAGTAAGAGGATCATAAGAATAAAAATATATTTGACTATATAATTAATAAACTCTATCGATTAAAGTCATAATCAAATTTATTAATTAGTAATTATGATAACTGCACTATAAAATCGTAATTGAACTCCAAGTATATTTTACATTACTTGACATAACTATCTTTAACCTATTATTCATTATGTAATAACCCTCCATACTATAGTACTATGCATAATTAGATTAATTACTATCGGTCAACTATGATAATTTCCATACTTGATGCCTCAAGTAAAATTATCAAATCTCTAGTACTTCACAAGAGATACTAAGCACTTAGATTATTGTGACCACATAAATAAATTACCTAAGAGGTACTATGTCACTTAATTAAAAGTGTCTATGGATTCTACTATTGAGAATTTATGGACTCACTATCTAATAACTCAGTCATCCGACTTACAGAATATGTTCACTCATAGAGTCTCATTCTTGATAGATCAAAACAACTAAATTATTAAATATGTGATCATAACTCTCTCAAGATTTAGAGTACTCATAAAATAATAGCAATGAGTCATGATTTTCATTTGATAGTACATTACTAAAAATCAGACTCATTAGTCCTTTCAATGTATTCTAAATGCACTAGTACATTAAATAGGTACTCTACCTAGTGACCAAGGTAACTCACTCTACATAATAAAGTTAATGTACTAAGTCTTTTCTTAGTTAAGCACCCATCTTTACTAGACTATGAAATTAAGTATATACAAGTCATAAATGACTCTTGGTTACTTCGTAAGGCATTTCTAGAATAATTCAAAATCTTTAGTCTGATACCAATTGAAGGAATCAACGCAGCAGAAAATACTGGATCTTGAAATATTTGAGAAACAACCTTTTTTTAGGGATTAAGAAAAATACATTTTAAAGCGTGAAGATCAAAAATCAAAATCTCAGTTTTCCTTATTATTTCTGGAACCGTGAACCAAAATCATGAGCGGTTGGGCACTCAAATAAAAGACAAACTATGTTTCTGTCAACGCCATATTTGGAGATGTCCCGTACATGTGCTAAGGGAGAATGCTGCTAAGTTAGAACCTAAGATATATAAAAGTATATGTTTTACATAGTGTATGCAAAAGGTACAAGAAGATTCTTGTTTTATAATACTGAGGAGCAGAAAGTAGTTGCCACGTATGATCAGTCAGAAATGATTAGGGAGGTTACGAAGAAAGCAGTTAAAAGGGAGAACAAAAATAAAGCACTTCCTACTACCACACAGCAATGTCAGAATGGGAGGGAGTTGTTAGGATTGTGCCCTAAAAGCACTAGAATTCTATTATATTTATTGAGGTATTTAATTCTGATTAATAATAAATAGTTTATACTTATACTATGCGCAATACATTCTTGTCAAAGGTCCTATGAGTTTAGCTCATAAGAACAAGGTATTTAACCAAGAGTAATTTATGACTTGTAAATACTTAATTTCATAGTCTAGTGAAGTTGGGTGCTTAACTAAGAAAAGACTGTAGTACATTAAGTTTATTATGTAGAGTGAGTAACCTTGGTCACTAGGTAAAGTACCTAGTTAATGTACTAGTGCATTTATAATGCATTGAAATGACTAATGAGTCTGATTTTCAGTAAAGTACTACCAAATGAAAATCATGACGCATTGCTATTATTTTATGAGTCCTCTCAATCTTGAAAGAGTTATGAGCTCATATTTAATAACTTAGTTGTTTTGGTCTATCGCGAATGAGGCTTTATGAGTCAATATATTCCGTTGGCTAGATGAATGAGTTATTAGATCATAGATTCTCAATAATAGAATCCAAAGACACTTTTAATTAAGTGACATAGTACTTCTTATGTAAAGTGATTTTTGTTGTTTCAATAATCTAAGTGCTTCGTAACTTTTGTGGAGTACTAGAGATTTGATCATTTTACTTGATGCATCAAGTATGGAAATTATCATAGTTGACCCGGAGAATGAATTTGAAACTTAAGGATACTAAGACGTGTATAATTATTAGGTCAATATTTATTAACCTAATTATGCACGGTACTATATTATGGAGGGGCACAATATAATGAATGATAGGTCAATGATAGTTATGTTGAGTAATGACAATACACGTGGAGTTCAATTATGATTATAGTGGAGTTAATCATAATTAATAATTAAAATTTTGATTGTATGTTAAATCGATGGTGTTTGTTAATTATAAAGCCAAATATATTTTTATCCTTACGGTCCCCTTACTAGCCTCGAATATGGGTTACACTGTGACGGGACTTCTTTAATAAACAAATGGCTCAACGTTGATACCATATAGTCAACCAAGTGGTCAAAAAAATTAGCTCCGTCTTTATTCTAAAAATGCTAAAAAAAATAATTAAGAATAATTAATTTAATTTTAATTAATTAAATTAAAAAAAAAACGTAACGGTTGGGAATGAAATGTCATTTGTTGAATCTTTTTCATGGCTCGATAGATAATTTGATAAGCCAATGATTTTTTTTCGTGTTTCAGAATACGGTTAACCAACATGTTAACTCATCGATTACGATAAATTGGATAGGATTTTGCAATTTTTTCTTCTATAGTACCTCGATGTGGCATGAGCGTGAAAGGGGTGGGTTCAAGAATCCATTTTCTTTTTATAAGGGCTAAAATAATTTAGTTTGGCTTTTTGACCCCATATTGTAGGGTGGATCTAGAAAGATATGAAAGATCTCCCTCCAAGCCGTACATATGACTTTTATCGAATATGGCTTTCCACATAATTCTATATTGATAAATTGCTATGGTCGGATTTTTATAAATGAAGAGAAACGATGAGTATAGTTTTAACTAGGTCTATGTCCATTCTATAACTCTAACGAAGTCCAATGTACTACTTTAGAATGTACTAGATTAAGAATTTATGTTACTGTTTTTAAGGCATATTCCCAAAGGAAACAAGAAAAGTAGAATAGCTCAAAATATATCTCATGATGCTCAACAAAGTTTTAGTTCTCCTCTCGCTTATAGCATTTTGTTGTGGAGTCCCTATGTAGTGAGATAGGATGAAATCCCATTTTCAACTAAGTAATCTGTGAATGTCACAGAGAGATATTCAATTCCCTGTTTTGATCAAAGAATCTAATCATTGTACTAATGCATCCTTGACTTCCGCTCTAAACTCTTTAAATTTCTCAAAATTTTTAGATTTCTGATGCATTAAATAGATGTATCTGTATCTAGAGAAATCATCTATAAAAGTCACAAAATACACCTAACCACCTCTAGCTTGGACATTCATTGGTCCACATAAGTCAGTTTCCACTCACTCAAATAACTATGAAACTCTATATCTTTTTGCCTTGAAATGTCTCTTGGTCATCTTATCTGGTAAAGGCTCTATGCTCTAAAAGCTAAGAGGCCCATATTTTACTAGTCACTGGATCATATTTAGAGTAATATGACCTAGACATTAGAGCCACCTTTCTTCTTTTAGGTGTACTATATGAACTATTATCTACCTCAGTCTAATCCGCCTTCAATCTTTTAGGAATAATAGAATACAAACCATCAACCAACGTATTGGGATAAATTAAACTTTTGTAAAAATTTTGAAAATTTTAAATGAAAACCATCCAAACCATGGCATGAAACATAAATTAAGTTTCTCCTTAGGTCCTGGAATCCCCACAAAGAATTGCATATATGAGTAGGTTATAGAATCTACATGCCAAGATGCAATAGAATCACTAACTAAATATGATTTAATGATATAAATAAACCCCATTCGTTTGTTCTTCTAAAGGTTGTTAGAATCGAGATCCTACCTGTCATCAAAGAGAGCTCTCATGAATCAGATCATATGATCAAATCGTAGATCATAAGATCCTATGAAATACTGGTAATATTTTCAAAAAACATAATATACTAAACTACTTATTAAAATTCTTGAACATAGTTAAAGAATTAACATTATATTACATTATCCTACTGAGTGAAATTTAAACATATAAAGAACAACTTAAAATTTGAACAGATTAAATGAACATTATATTATTTTCTTATGAATATCTTAAATAGTGATGGTTCGTGTGTTGGATGGGGTTTTAAAATTTGAGAAAAAATCAATGAACCATGAACGGTTCATGGGCGGAAAATAAAAAGAAAATACACATCAACCATTTAATCATATTAAATATAAAATCTCTTATAATCATGCAAATATTGATTGACGTATTTAAAAGAGGTAAAAATATTATTATACCTTTATTGTATCGGAGAACTTCTGACTTAGTGGAATCCTATTGATTGTCTTGCGTTCTTTATAGAACTTGAATCAATCTTTGCACCAACAATCACTCATAAGATTCAGTAGTATATCTCAATAGGATGTCGTTAGAGATTGAGTGTGGACTCTCAAAAGAACATAAGAAAAAAAATTCTCTTCTTCCTCTAGATTTCAACAGCAACAGGGAGGGGAGAGAGAAACTGCTTTCTTTGCTCTGTGTAATCACACACTATGATCAGGGTTGAGAATGCAACCCTATTTTCATCCCTTATATAATAATTAAAGAATTTACACATATACCACCCTATATTGTAAATTGTCAAAATTCTCCTCCCTTACTGTCCCTCTGTGATTTTTTCATCTCCCTAAAACCAATACTGTGTCAAAATTCATCAATCCAAATTGATAAATTAAATTGATCTCCATCAAATTAATTAATTTATTTTATTTACTAATTATCTAATAATTATAAAATAACAAATTAATTATTTTTAATATCAATTTTACTCTTCACTAATTAAGTAACGACACCCATCACATATACGTTCGGGAAGTGTATCTTGGTCCAAAACACAGTTTTAGTCCAATTGGTGTTATTTCTCATTCCTGACCTTATGAGCTACTCTTGAGCCCGAATGGACCCACATAAGTAAAGCTATAGGGCTCAAATACTCGATGAATTTATCTCCATAAATTCCATACCTATTTAATACTGACATCGTCAACTCCATTATGGTCCGATGCCGAAAGCAACTCTCGATTGATGCGCGCTACATTTTCTGTTGGTGCAAATAAACACTTTTTATTTCACGATCCATGAAATATTTGTCTACGTTACCCTGTGTGAATATCAGTAACAAAAGTGGTATGTAAAATTACCATTTTGCCCCTCTAGATATTATTTCCTTAACTCCTTTATTGACTATGAATAAGAAAAACATAACAGTGAATTGTCTTGCACAGTTCACCATTTCTTATTCAATGATTCATTTCAACGAGTACCTGACTAGGTTTATTTATTCACACACCCATCAATAAAACATAAGGTGATATTGTTACATTTTGCAATCTCGCCATGAATTCCATATATGTGAATCATGTAAGTCCAACATAGTTGAACCACGATCCCAACAGCTGAGGTATTGTTCGACAATTCGAATGCACTCCTTTGGCGTACCAAAGGCCGCAAGTAACTAGGTCAAGTTTTGTATTCACCTTAGGATTAAGGTAATCACAAAAATTCCCTTAAAGTGTCATAATTAGATTTAGAGCTAGATAAACGACTTTACTACAAACTAATTTATTACAAGTCTACTCAACATGCTCCATAACATGTCTAGGTTAACCATTAGAGTCTCCACTCCCATTTTCCAAGACCGACATCCTTTGGTTCAACTTAACAGTCATAATCAGGCTTGATTTTCCAGTCGATTCTTAGACTATGAATAATATTCTGAACTATTTCAGAAGAGTTTGTCTAGAAGACTCCTCTGTCTTTAGTCTTCTTACGTTGACAATAGCTCCAGGACTTAAGTAAATTATAAACACGCTTTAATTAAAGGAAAACTTTCATTGATTCATAAAATTCAGTAATACATAAATGTCAGAGAAATAACTAAATACTCATAAATAGTTATTGCACCCTACTTTACGGACACAATTTCAACATCATGGGATTGTAAGATGGTCATAGGAGCATAAGATCCTACCAATCCTAGACAAGAATTATAGTTGGATTGTAAGATCCTCCGATTTAAAATTCTACATATGAATCAGATCATGGGGGTAAGACAAGATCGTAAAATTGTAAGATTTTAACAACCATGGTTTTTCTTTTCTAGGAAAGCCTCAAAAGTTTGATTTGCATTGACTTATCTTACCGCAATGAAAACACTTGTTGTTACCCTAGCACTTTCACATTTTCTTAAATTCCCCTTGTAGAAACCTTCTTCTTCTTAACCTTCTTGGGCCTAGTCTTAGGCCCAAGATAGGTAGAAGCTTATGTCACTGAAAATGTCTCATCTACTCAGTCAAATTCCATTCATGCTTATTCTAACATAACTAACCTCGAACTTGTTGAATGAGTCTGACAGAGAAGCCAATACCATATATATTTATGTTCCTCCACCTATTTAATCCTCTAGGATCTTTGTGTCGTTAAAATAACTGATCACTTTAAGTAAATTATCCCAAACAGGAGTTCCTGGCTTCATTTTAGTCATAATGAGAGCCTTCATGGCTTCCATCTTAGAGAGCTACACCTCATTACCAAGCATTTCAAAGAGGTTAGGCATAATATCCTCAGTTGTGGACATGGATTGATGTTACTACTCAATACATCATTCATAGGGGCTAGAATGTCGCTACATGCCAACTTATCCTTCCTATTCCACGTGGAATATGCTTCAGTCTCCTACTTAGAGGACTATTCATTTGAAGCTGGACGACAAGGCTCTGTAAGAATATACTTAATTCCTCAATAGATAAGATGATGTTTAGGTTACGCTTCCAATTAACATAGTTTGTGCCATGGAGTTTATTGTCTTTCGGTATTGATGGAAGTTGGGTCATGGATGACATCATTAAAATATTGAAAAATAATAAAAAAATCTGAGTCCTTTCATGCACATTCTAATTTAAGAATACATTAGAACCCGAAAATAAAAACTCAAAAAGTTAACATGCAAATTACGCAACAATATCCCAACTCCCATTAACTTTCACACGCTAAGGTAGAACGCTCAGCTTTAAATATGATAGAGAATGAGGTCTTACAGAATACAAAGGGCATACCCTAGTGTCCCAACAAAAAAAAACGAGGCCAAGGGGCACAAGGCCAGGCATCCAACAGAAGGGGAGGGAGACACCATTAAGAAACAATATTTTTGTTAATAGTTGAATCAGGAATATACCTGTGATTCCATAATTTGTCCCTAATTTTATTAGCAATGGCACTAACCATGGAAGTTGTTACCCTATACTTCCCCTCAAAATTCTACAAATTCTTTCACTCTTTATATTATAGATAAAGGAGTTAAAAGATATACTTAATTCCTCAGCAGATAAGATGATGTTTAGGTTATGCTTCCAATTAACATAGTTTGTGCCATGGATTTTCTTGTCTTTCTGTATTGATGCAAGTTGGGTCATGGATGACATCATTAAAATATTGAAAAATAATAAAAAAAAATATGAGTCATTTCATGCACATTCTAATTTAAGAATACATTAGAACAGAAAAATAAAAACTCAAAAAGTTAACATGCAATTTACGCAACAATATCCCAATTCTCATTAACATACACACACACACTAAGGTAGAATGCTCACATATAAATATGATAGAGAATGAGGGCTTGCAAAATACAAGGGACATATCCTAGTGTCCCAACAAAAAAAAAAGGCCAAGGGGCGCAAGGTCAGGCATCCAACAGAAGAGAAGGGAGACACCATTGAGAAACAAGATTTTTGTTAATAGTTGAATCAGGAATATAATTGTGATTCTATAATTTGTGCCTAATTTTATTAGCAATGGTACTAACCATGGAAGTTGTTACTCTATACTTCCCCTCAAAATTCTACAACTTCTTTCACTCTTTATATTATAGACAAAGGAGTTAAAAGATATATTTAAAACTAAAAAAGTAAAATTCTTTCTCTTGGTAATGTTAGCTAGACACTCAACCAAGTGATCCCAACATGAGCAAGAAAAGAAGATATGACACTTTTTAGTGATAGCTTGCCACATTTGATGAGAGAAATAACAATAAAGAAATAAATAAGTCCTACTTTCAATATGATTTAAGTATAATAAGCAGTTAGTCTCTTGAGCTACCCCTAAGAGGCTAGTTTATCTTGGTTGTAGCCTGTTTTTGCAGGCAAGCCAACATATTAAATTATTATGGGAATGTTATAGGATAACCAGACTAGACTGCACAACTAACCTTAACTCCTTACTCCCTAATAAAGTTATAAGCAGTTGGGATGGAAAAGTCTCCATCTCACGTAGGTTTCCAGATTTAAGAATCTTCTCTATTAGGGTTAGGAGGTTGCATCATGAGAGAAGCATTCTTAATCTCAATTCAGGTAAAGGTATGAGTAAGGGGACAAAGCCATTGACCATTGGAGATAATCAGATTAACTTAGGAAAAAAGGGTCCAAACCTATGTCAAGATTAACTCCTTTAACAAACTTGTGGATCAATATCCCTAGCGGTGCGAAGGAGCACACCAAACAAAAATCTTGGAACCATCTTCAATTCTAGCATGACAGTGCTTAATTAACCAATCTCTAGCATCTCGAGGTTTCTTCCAAATCTAGGAGCAATCATTAAGGATTTAGATTATAAAAATAGACCCTACTTTAATGAGATGAAGAGGACAACATTTACTTCAAATCGACTCATTTGGATTAGTTGTGAGGAACTAGAGGTGTTTGGGTATTACGGCTGAATTCCAAGCACAAAGGTTTTTTATCATTAACCCACCATGCTCTTTGGGTAGGCAGATCTCAAACCAGTTAATTGAGCAAGTATTTATTTGAGTGTTACTTGACCAAAAGTACTTCCTAATGATGGCATCATTTCTTTAAGAACATGCTTGCGGAGGATGAGCAACCCAACTCAATATCCTTGAGTTACAACTGGTAGAGAATGAAAGAGTTGTAGTATGCCACCAAAAGTGAGGTGTTTAGCTTGCCAAAACTTAATTCTGTAGTCGATCTTTTCCACAAGAAGCACCATCATTTATCCTCAATCTGGTAGAAATCACGGACATTACAAGTATCCAACCGAAATTGTGCCAAAGATCAAATTCTAATATCTTAGTTCTTTGTTGTACGGTGTTGTCATAAGTCCTCGTAAAAAAGATTTTGGCCTTTCTTTGATTTGTATTAAGACCTATGAGATTGTTAAAATGATCAAGATTATCTATTACTAAGCTCATAGAACCAATATTCCCTTTAGAGAAAATGAGCAATTCATCTACAAAATAAATTTTAACAATCTTAAGTTCTTTGCATGTCCAATGTTAGTAAAAACTGGACAGTACAGAAAATTGTTGTTAGATACCAGTAAGACACGCTATAACAATGAAAATTAAGCATGGAAAGGTTGGATCTCCTTATCTTAACCCCCCTAGATCCTTTTAAGTAGCAACAAAGCTTTCCATTCAGATTAATAGAGAAGGTAGGAGAGGTGATACAAGCCATGTTCCATTTGCAAAAAAAATAGGGAATGCCAATGTAGAGTTAAGATCTCTTGAAAAAATAAATTGGAGTGTTGCAGTCGTTTTGGGTGCTTGTAGAACCCTAGTGTATCAAAAACAATCAGTGGGACGTGTTTAGGATCAAACGAGATGACTTTGACCAAAACTGAATTTGTTTGGCATACCTTAGACTTGAACTTAATTTGGATACCACATACACATTTGGATGGGAAATTAGACTGTTTTTGTCATTTTTGGTGTTTTTAGTACCATAGGGAGTCAAAATAATCCAATAGGACTTGTTTAGGATTAGATGAAATAAACTTGGCAAAACTTGAATCTTTTGGGTAATAACTTGTCCTCGAACTAACTTTTGGCATAAAACACATGTTTTGAATATGCACTTTCAGTGTTGTGGATGTTTTAGATACTTTTAGTGTTGTATGAAGTCAAAAAGACCAAATAGGATGTGTTTTTTTTGAAACATCTCGAACATTTAACTAAGTTTTAATTAAATATTTTACCCAAAAATATCGCGGAAGCTTGATCAATTTTTTTAGGTAGAAAAAAACTCATATTAAATAGGATAATATATTATAAAGAAAATCAAATCCTCCATTAAACTCCTAGTTACATAAACATAAATCGTACTTAATAAGACGGTCAAGAACCCAAAAGTACTTGTTTTAATTCTCACAATTTAATTTGAATAAAACCCAACAGCAAAGAACTAATTTTGTGGACTTTTAAATAGGACCCGATGACACTCGTCTGATGCGAAAGACTCTAGACCTCTTTAACAATAAACTCCTCATCACTGTTATCATCATCTAAACATTTATAATAAAACAGAGTGAGTATATAAAAATAAACTCAGTAAGTAAAATATCACGTATGTAAGATGGACTAACCTTCATAGTCACATGCAAATCGTAACACATGCATACTTTTCAAATCATTCTTACAGAGTTCGCTTGTCAACTTCCATTAGAGTTCTTCACCACTCCTAGAACAGAGATTACCTGTAACGACCGCGGGCTATACCGATCTTGGGCTTCCTCGACAGGGCCTTCTCCCTCACAGGCTTTCCACACACTCCGTACATTACACCTCGGTAATTGTTAGCTGTGAAGTAAGTACATGTGACCTTTCTCATGAGTACTACTCCGCACCGTCAAAGAGGTGGAACCAGTTGCGCTAACACCTTCCCACAAAACTAACCAAAGCATATACTAGAGACCCTTTCCCTAAGGATTAGGAAAATGAAGACCTTTCCTGAAGGACAAGGAAAACAGAGTAGAATGGTGGGCACATGACTCTAATGGCACAAAATTAATTCTTCATGCATTCATTTATCATTTATTCTTAGCTTTCAACATATATTAACTCATCAGACATACAAGATAACAAAATGCAACAGCACCATAATTGAACAATGTTATGAAGAAAGAAACATCGTAGTACACTATACATCACAAAACATAAACATAGTTCTATTATAAATTTTCAGCCATACATTGCAAACAATTACATACGGATATCTCACTTACCTTATATACCTATGTAAGTTCCTAAAGTTCAAGTCTTGAAAGGATAAAAGAGAAAAATTTCATTCTTAAATGTTTTCAACACTTACGAAAGAAAAACAGTTTGGATGTCTGGTTTTGAAAATTCATTATAAATTGTACCGTACATGAAAAATTACAAAAGTTAGTTCTGAACGTTAATACATATCTCATAGATCTTTATTTAAAAGCTTGTAATTTTTTGAACCCATTTTCATATTGAAAAATAGTAATCAACTAGGGTCTGTCTGGCAGTAAAATGAAATTCAGATTTATAAGTTTAACTACTCATTTAAAATAACATATCTTATCTAAAAATTACAAAAATTTACCGAACTATATTTACCTATGATAAAAACTACTGTAAATTATTTGGGCCAAAATGATATAATGTATACCAGAAACGAAGCCATGAAGATGAAATGGTATGCCCCTAATATTCAGGTTTCTGAAGAAGATTTAAAACAATATTTTCTCCATGCAAATAAGTTTTTTATTTTAAATTTCAAAATTTTTAGAGGAGTAAGATTAATGTCTTATATGTAATTGATAATATTTTCAGAATTTTTTATCAACAACTTCTTAGTAAACAAAAATCGTTTTATCTGTACTATCAGAATTTCATCAGAAAAATACAACAACGATTAATTCTATATACATAAAATAGTAACCATATTTTTTTTATACTCTATAGCATATGACCTTAAATTTATACAATTTTTTATGTGTTTAAATTCCAACCATAGATTTGATTCCACATAAACTACATGGATGAAAGTACTAAGAGTCACGTACAAATCCACTAACACCTACTCATGGCTTGAATAAAAAAAACATACATAAAACAACTAAGGCAAGGTAAACTAGAAGCCATAAAAATTACAGTATCACAATTTGAAGTTTTGAAAAAAGTTGGCATTAAGAAATATAAACTTAAGAATCCATTGAACCATATCACTTTAAATCTTGTGTGAAACCATTTAACAAAGTGGTTTTAAAATGCCCACTGTTCGACTAGGTGATGACAGGGGAACGAGTGATAAAGAACAAGAGCAAGCAGAGAGAATTTTACCTAGAGAATTTTGGCAATTGGGTGACTAATGAGAGAGACTGAGAGAACTATAGAGAAGCAGAGAATAAAGAGCATGAGAGAGAGCACAAGCAGAGTCAGTAATGGGAATTAAAGAAAAAAAACCGAAAAAAAAAACAAAGAGGAGAAACAGGGGGTGAGAAAACTTACAAGAGAATGGGGAGGCAGCAGAAATTTCAGTCACAAATACCAATGGCAGAAACGTGAAGGATGACAAAGAGGAGGCAAAGATGGAAAAGGGCATGGGCATGGGTAGTGAAGAAGGAAGAATTTTTTATTTTTTTTAGAGCAGTTTTCAAAGAGGAAGTGGTTTAGTGGTTGCTGAAGGTGAGGGATGAGCAACTAAACACGCAATAAGTGGGGGAAGATAACTGCTTCCTTTCAAAAGAAAAATGGGGGATTTGAAATCTCATGATGGTTGTAATGTAATTAAGTTAATATTATTTATTTAATAGAAATCAAAAGTATTGTTATAGTAGCAATTTTAATAGAAAAATTAATGCTATTAATACTATTGTTAGGGTAGCAGTTTCAATAGAAATCTAATTTGAAATATGAGTTAACAACTTTTGTTAATAGAATTTGGATAATCTAAACACTAATTTATAACGTAAGCTAAGTTAAATACCATTAAATGGCATATTTTTTTAATTTAATTGCAGAGCAATGATGTAAAATATACAATAGAATGTGTATATTATAATAAAAAAATAGATCAACGATAATAATAAAAGAGAGCTATACTAAGAAGATACTTAACCGTTCTAAGAAAAAAATTAGCCAATATTCTAACCATTAAATTCGGGTCTTACATTTTTAGTGCGATAGGGAATAAAAAAGACCTAATGGGTTTGTTTAGGACAACAAAATGAACTTGGGTAAATTTGAATATTTTGGGGACATTTTGTACTCAAATTGAGTTTTGACATAAAATACATGTATGAGATCAGAACTTGGAGTGTTGTGGTCGTTTTGGGAGCTTCTAGGCCATAGCGAATCAAAAAGACCCAATGAGATATATTTTGAACCAAGCAAGATGAACTTGGCTAAACTTGAATCTTTTGATCAAACTAACTTTAAAAAAAACATTTCAGAAATAATTTTGACGGACTTACTTAAGACCAAATGAGATGGACTTGGCTAAACAAGTCTAATCCACAATGTGTTTTCATTTCAAAATGCAGTTCAAGTACAAGGTATTACCAAAGTATTTGAGTTTCACAATGTTTGTCTACTTTGGCCCTAAACACGCCACATTTAGTACTTTTGACTTCCTGTGGCACTAGACAAACTGAACATGATCGCAGCGCTCCATATTCTTATTCCAAATGTGTATTTGATGTTAAAAACCAGTTCCACTACAAGCTATGCCCTATGAATTTATGTTTAGCCAAATGCATCGTGTTTGGTCCTAAAGAAGTCTCATTGAGTCTTTTTGACTCCCTGTGGCATTAAAAGCACCTAAATTAACCACAACATTCCAAATTCATCTTCTAGAAATGTTTATGGTGTCAAAATTAAATTTAGGAGAACGTATGTCCAAAATATTCTAGTTTAGACTAGTTCATCTTGTTTGGTCCGAAAACAATCTTTGGTCTTTTTTACTTCTCGTGGCACTGGATGCACCCAAAACAACAACAATGCTCCACATTTCTCATGCTAAACATGTATTTCATGTCAAAATTCAATTCAAGTACGTGCTATACCCAAAAGATTCAAGTTAAGCTAAGTTCATGTTGCTTGATCCTTAACATGACCTTGTATCTTTTTGACTCTGTATGGCATAAAAAGAAGCCAAAACAACCACAACACACAATGTTCTAATCCCAATTGTGTTCGTCATGTCAAAAGGAAGTTCATGTAAAAGCTATTTCAAAAGGTTTGATGTTTAGCGAAGTTCATCTCCTTTAACTTTCAATGGCTCTAGAAGCACAAAAAATGACTATGACCCTCCAAGTTTTAATCATAAATCTATTTTCTGGGTCAAAAGTTTGTTCGAGAATAATGTATGCCCAAAAGATTCAAGTTTAACCAAGTTCATCTTGTTTGGTCAGAAACACACACCTTTTGGTCTTTTTTACGCACTAATTTACACAAGTTCATTTCTTTTGGTCATAAACAAGCACCATTGGTTTGTTTGGAGTCATTATGGAACTACAAGCATCCTAATTTGCCATTAAAGACCAAGTTCTAATCCAAAATGTATTTTTCACGTCAAAATGCAGTTCATGTACAAGTTATTCTGAAAGGATTCAAATTTAACCAATTTCATCTCCTTTGGGCCAAAATACGTCTCATTTGGTCTTTTGACTTTCTATGGCAACTGGATGCACCAAAAAAACCACAACACTCTATGTTACAGTTCCAAACGTGATTTAATGTCAAAACTATGTTCAAGTTTAGCTATGCACAATAGATTTAAGTTTAGCCAAGTTCGGCTTAATTAATCTTTGTACACATATTAGCGGGTTGTTTTGACTTTCTATGGCACTAGAAACATCCAAAATGACCACCACATTCTATGTTCCTATACAAACATGTGTTTGGTGTCCATAGTCAGTTCAAGCAAAAAGTGTGTATAACAAATTTATGTTTAGCTAAGGTCATTATTTGGTCGTCAACGCGTTCCATTTAGTCTTTTTGACTTTCTATGGAACTAGCATCACCAATAATGACCATTACACTCCAAATACATCTCCCATATGTGTATTTTGTTCAAAAAATTAGTTGAGTATGTAAACGCTATGCCCAAAATGTTCAAGTCTAGTAAGATTCATCTACCAAACATGTATTTGGTTTAAGAAGTCAGTTGAGTACATGCTATGCCCAACAAGATTCATGTTTAGCTAAGTTCATCTTGTTTGGTACAAACATATCCCATAGGGTGGTATTGACACCCTATTACACTGGAAGCACCCAAGAAAAACCACAACACTCTTTGTTTAAATCCAAAAAGTATTTTTTGTGTCAAATGCCAGTTCATTTACACACGATGCCCAACCGATTCAACTAAAGCCAAGTTTTCTTCTTTGGTTTCAAACACATCACATTTTCACTTTTTCTCTACCTTTGTCACGAAACCGCCCAAAAATGACCATGTCGCTCGATGTTCTTATCCAAAATGTATATTTGGTGTAAAAAATCAATTCAACTAGAATATGTGCCCAAAAGATTCAAGTTTAGAGTAGCTCATTTATTTGATCCTAAACACGTCCCGTTGGATCTTGTTTACTCTTTATGGCTCTCGATGCACCTAAAATGACCTCAATGCTCATCTTAAAGTGTATTTGGTGTCGTATTTGGTGTTAGAATTTGAGTAAAATCTCTACCAGAAAGATTCAACTTTAGACGTTTGATCCTAAACATGTGCTATTGAGTCTTTTCGACTCCCTATGGCACTAGAAGTAACCAAAACAAACACAACACGCATAGTTTTAATCACAAATGTGTTTTTAATGCCAAAAGGCAGGTACAAACTATTCCCAAGGGAAAAACGTAAAAATGACCAACTTTCTAGCTCAAACTACAAAATGTTCAGAATATTTTATTATTGCAAAATGGTCTAAATAAGGTAAATAATTATTTGCATCTGTGTAATTTTGATAAATTAACTATTTACTTTGGTCAATTTCATCTATTTTTGTAAATCAAAGGTCATTCAGCCATATTTGCAGTTTGAGTTGGAAAGTTAGCTTTTCTTGTCATTTTCTGTATTCCCAAAGGATTTAAGTTTATCAAAGTTCATCTCCTTCGGGCTCTTTAAATTTTGATGTTACTTGAAGCACCCAAAATGACAACAAAGCTCAAAGTTCTAATCACAAATGTTTTTTTTTGTCAACAATCATTTTGAGAACAAGTTATGCCCAAGAGGTTAAAGTTTAACAAAGTTCATCTTGTTTCATCATAAACACACATTGTTGGGTTTTTTCACTCACTATGGCACTTGAATTATCCAAATTGACCATAACACACCAAGAACTGATCCAAAATGTGATTATCATGTCAAAATGAAGTTCAAGTACAAGTTATTCCCAAATGATTCATATGTAGCCAAATTCATCTCGTATGGTCCACAACACATCCCGTTTGGTATTTTTGACTTCCTTTTGCACCAGATGCACATAAAACACCACAACACTTTGTGTTCTTATCCCAAACATGTATTTGGTGTCAAAACTTCATAGAAGTTGTGCCCAATAGATTTAGGTTTAGCTAAAGTTCATCTCATTTAATGATAAATAAATTCTAATGGGTCATTTGGACTCCTAATGGCACTAGAAACACCCAAAATGATCACAACACTCTTAGTTCCTATCCAAATGTGTATTTAGTTTAGCCAAGTTCCTCATTTGGCCATCAACATATCTCATTTGGTCTTTTTACCTTTATATGGCACTCGCATCACCCAAAATGACCACACCACTCCAAGTGCAAATCACAAATATGTTTTTCAAGTGAAAAGTTAGTTCAAGTCCAAGCTATACCAAAAAGACTCAACTTTAGAGCCAAGTTTTCTCCTCCAAACACATACCATTTGATCTTTTAACTCCCATGGCACTAGATAAACCCAAAATAACCACATCGCTGGGTGTTATTATCCTGAACGTGTATTTAATGTAAAAAAATCAGTTTGATTACAAACTGTGCTCAAAAGTTTCAAGTTTAGACTAGTTCATCATGTTTGGTCATAAACATGTTTCGTTGGGTCTTTTGGACTCCTAATGGAACTAGATGCACCCAAAATGACAATAGCGCTCTAAGTTCTCATTCAAACACCTATTTGGTGTCAAAATTCAATTCGAGAATGATTTATGCGTAAAAGATTCAAGTTTAGCTAAGTTCATCTCATCTGATCCTAAACACATACTCTTGGGTCTTTTTGACTCCCTACGTCACTAGAAACAGCCAAAACTACCACAATGCACGATGTTCTAATCCCAAATGTGTTTTTCATTTCAAAAAGATGTTCAAGGATTTAAGTTTTGTAAAGTTCATCTCCTTTGGGCTCTTTTCATATGATGCTAGAAGCACCTAAAATGACAATAAGCCTCCAAGTTCTAATCGCAAATGTGTTGTTTGGGTCAAGTACAAGCTATGCCCAAATGATTCAATTTTAAAAAAGTTCTTTTCATTTGGTCATAAACATGCACCATTGAGTTTTTTTACTAACTATGGAACTAGCAACATCCAAACGCACTAAGTTCTAATCCAAAATGTGTTTTCCATGTCAAAATTCAGTTCTAGAATGAGTTATTCCCACACGATTAAAATTTAGGCAAGCTCGTCTACTTCTGTCCAAAACATGTCCCATTTGATACTTTTGACTTCTTATGGCACTAGATGCTGCTAAAATTCCACAAGGGTCCATGTTCTTATTCCAAACTGTGTAATTAGTGTTAAAACTCAGCACAAGTAGAGGATATGCCCAATATATTTAGAGTGTTGTGATCTAAATGCATCACCCAAAAGTGTATTTGGTTTTAAAAACTCAGTTGAGTAAATGCTATGCACAAAATATTCAAATCTAGCAAAGTTTGTCATGTTTGATCCTAAACACAACTCATTTGTTTTTTTCCGTTCCTACAGCACTAGAAGCGCGCAATAAAAACCAGAACTCTCCAAATTCATCTCCCAAACATGTATTAAGATTAAAAAGTCAGTTGAGTTCATCTCGTTTGATCCAAACATGTTGCATTGGGTCGTTTTAACACCTTATAGAACTAGAAACATCTGAAATGACCACAAAAATCCATGTTCCAATACTAGACACATTTTTTATGTAAAAAACTAGTTCATTTACAAGCTGTGTCCAAAATATTCAACTTAAGCCAAGCTTTCTCCTTTGGTCCCGAACACATCCCATTTGATCTTTTTAACTCCCTATGGTGTAGGAAGCACCCAAAATGACAACATCTTTGGATAATCTTATCCCAAACATGTATTTGGTGTAAAAAATCAATTCGACTACAATCTATGCCCAAAGGATTCAAGTTTAGACGAGTTTGTCTTGTTTGGTCCTAAACATGTCCCATTGAGTCTTCCAGACTCCTTATGGCACTAGATGCACTCTAAACAAAAACAACGATCCGGGTTCTCATCTTGAATGTGTATTTGGTTTCAAAATTCAATTTGAGTATAATCTATGCCCAAAAGATTCTAGTTTAGCTAAATACATCTCGTTTGATCCTAAACCATGCCTTTGATCCTTTTGACTCTCTATGGCACTAGAAATAGGCAAAACTACCAAAACACATGAAGTTATAATCCCAAATTGGTTTTTCATCTCAAAAGGTAGTTCATGTAAAAGCTATTCCCAAAGGATTTAAGTTTAGCAAATTTCACCTCCATTGGTCTCTTTAACTTCTTATAACACTATAAGGACCCAAAATGACCCTAACGCTCCAAGATCTAATCGCAAATGTGTTTTTGGGTTCACATGTTAGTTTGAGTACATGCTATTCCTAAAAAATTCAAGTTTTAACCATGCTCATCTCGTTAGGTCATAAACACACACTATTTGGTCTTTTTGCTCACTAGTTTAGCCAATTTCATCTCGTTTGGTAATAAACATGCACTATTGGGTCTTTTGACATGTTTTGGCACTAGAAGCATCCAAATTTACCATAATGCACCAAATTTCTAATCCAAAATGTGTTTATCATGTCAATTGTAGTTTATGTACAAGCTATTTCCCAAAGGATTTAAATTTAGCCAAGTTCATCTTCTTCGGTCTAAAGCACATCATATTTTGGTCTTCTTGACTTCCTATGGCACTAGATGCACCCCCCACACAATGCTCCATACTCTTACATAAGCATGTATTTGATGCCATTGGAAGTTAAAAAGACCAAAATAGGACATGTTTTAGACCAAACGATACAAACTTGGATAAATTTGAATCTACTGGGGATAGCTTGTAGTTGAACTACTATTGACATGAAAAACACATTTTGGATTAGAAATTGGTGCATTATGGTAAATTTGGATGCTTCTAGTGCCATAGCAAGTTAAAAAGACCCAATGATGAGTGTTTATGACCAAACAAGATGAACTTGGGTAATCTAGTGAGTCAAAAAGACCCAACAATGCATGTTTATGACCAAAGAAGATGAACATGGTTAAACTCGAATCCTTTGGGCATAGCCAGGTTTCCCCTCTGGTCTGAAATACATCCATTCTACTTTTGGAATACCTTGTTTGAGATAATAATATGGGGAGTTTTGGTCATATTAGGTGCTTTTAGTTTTATAGGGGGTCAAAGGAGAGGCTTGTATTTTGAGTGTTGATTTGAGCACAATTTTAGAGAGAAGCTATAAAAATTGTGAGCGGAAAATTTAGAGATCTACTCTTTTACTGAGTGAGAAATTTTGTAATAGAACAAAATATTGACTGACCTACATTGTCAAGGTTTGATTGACACCATAAGCCAATAGGGTTTGTAAATATTTAGTCTTCACCCATAAGAAGACCATGAGGGAAAAACATTCAAGAGGATCCTTGAATCCTGGACATATGGATAGGTTATCCCGAACAACGAAAAACACCGTAGGTCGAATCTCTCTCTCCCTACTCAATATATTTACGTGCTCTTTATAGTATGAGTTTAAGAACTAAATAAATCATACGAGCGAGCTTAGATGCACAAAAAAAGTTATGAAAATAAAAAAAAATGGAATATAAAGTGTGGAATAATAACATGAAGACTGAAAAAGATTGTATTTCATATATTCAATAGACTAAATACAAACTATATATATAGAGAACAAAATGAGACTAATATAGGAAACTAGCCAACATAGGAAACTAAACAAATAAGGTAAAAATTACGTAATTACAGAAAATAATTTCCAAACAAATAATGCAATTAATCTAGATACTATTCAACGTTCCCCCTCAAGTGGGTATAAAGATTCTTTCTATACCCATCTTGCCCACAATATTATTACAGATATAACTTACAACTCATTTTGTAAAGATGCCTGCAAGTTGCTGCCCGGTTGGAACCAAATTAGTATAGAGTCCACTATCAATCTTTTCTTTGATGAAGTGTCTTCCAGTCTCCACATGTTTTGTTTTGTCATGTTTAACTAGATTGTGCTATAATGATTGCTGCTTTAATCACAATAGAGTCTCATAGGTTCTTCAGTCGCCACCTTTAACTCTTTTAGCAGGATTTTAAGCCATAACAGTTCACATATCCTGTGTCCCATAGCTCGAAACGCCGCTTCTAAACTAGTTCTTGCAACTACATGTTGTTTCTTACTCCTCTATGTGACTAGATTTCCTCCCAAAAAGGTGCAATATCCCATAGTTGACCTCCAAAATTACTGATCCTGCCCAATCTACATCAGTGGACAGTGTACGCTTCAACTTTCAAATGATTATTTTTTTAGAATAATGACCCATTTCCTGGAGATGCTTTCAAAAATGTCAGAATCTTATACACCACATCCATGTGACATGGTGAATGCATATAATGACTTACTATTCCCACTGTGTAGACAATATCAGGTCTGCTGTGAGAGAGATAAATTATTCGTCCTACCAATCTTTGATATCTTCCTTTCTCAACAGGGATTCCTTCAGCATTAGTTGTTTATGATTTGGATCAATCGGAGTATCTATCAGTTTATAACCCAGCATACCAGTCTCTTCTAACGATCTAGAGTGTACTTCCTTTGGGATACAAAGATCCCTTTTCCTGATCTGGCAGCTTCAATACCCAGAAAATATCATAAGAATCCTAAATTCTTAATTTCAAAATCCTTTGCCAGTAGGTTTTTCAAGTTCTTCATTTATGTTGTATTATTCCATGTAACAATAATGTCATCTACATAGACGACAAGAGTTATTTTATTGTGAGAGGAATGATTAATAAAGAGAGAGTGATATCCCTAACTTTGCGAGTATCCGAACTTAAGTAAAGACTTCATGAACCTTTCAAACCAAGCTCTTGGGGACTGCTTCAAACCATACAATGACTTCTTAAGCTTACAGAACCTTATGATATTGGAGCCCTTTTCAAAACTAGGAGGTTGATCCATGTAGACATCTCTTCTTCCAGATTACCATTTAAGATTTTTTAACATCAAACTGCTACAGAGGCCAATCAAAATTAGCAGCAAGAGTCCATAGTACCCTAATGGTATTCATTTTTGCTACAAGTGCAAATGTCTCTTGATAATCAATTCCATACATTTGAGTGTACCCTTTAGCAACAAGTCTAGCCTTGTACCTCTCAATCGACCCATCTCATTTGCATCCGACTGTCTGCTTTCCTTTAGTAAGTTCTAGTACCTTTCCAAATAGCAATTGGAATATCAAGATCATAATGAAGAAAAGTTGAGTCAAGCTTAAGAGTACCTTCTTCAGGTTTGAACAATTGACCTTGAGAGAGAGAGAGATAGGATCTTTTTTCTTTGAGATTTTTCTTTTTTCTTCAAGATGATGAGAATGTTCTTTTTTCTTTGAGATTTTTCTTTTTTCTTCAAGATGATGAGAATGTTCTTTTTTCTTTGAGATTAAGCCAGGAGATCATGACTAGAATTCTAAGTTGTCATAGATTCTTCTCTAGGCATTGGTTCACCATTCTTAAGATTCTCATCATCTTTAATACCAATAACTTGTTCAGAGATAGATTGAGAAGGAATAAGAGAAACAAGTAATGGAATAGACCATGAATGATCTTCTTTGCTACTTCTCCCCCTAGAGATCATCTTCAAAGCAGGCTTGGTTCTCAAAGAAATTCATATCCACGGTGACAAACATTTTCCTAGTGGGAGGATGATAACATTTAAACTATTTTTGAGTTTGATTCTACGTAATGATGTGTTAGAGTATTCACAGAAGTAGCAAAGTCAAGAATTTTCATTGGCAATCTGTTTATGAGGTGCACGACAGTTAAAATTGCATCTCCCTAAAAATGTTTTGGGACATTTTTTGTGAACGTAATTGCTCTAACAACCTCAAGAAGATGTCTATTTTTTATTTCAGCTATCTCGTTTTGTGGAGAAGTATCAACACAAGTGGACTGATGGATAATGTCATTGTCTAGAAAATAATATCAAGATTTTTTATTAAAATATTACCCCCCCCCCCGTCAGTTATTAAGATTTGTACTTGAGCATCAAATTATGTTCGTAACATGGTGTGGAATGTTTTCAATGTAGAAGCCACCTCAAATTTATCCTTAAAAAGATAAACCCACGTAACCCTACTGTAATCTTCAATGAACGTGACAACCCATCTAAAACCATATATCGATGAAACTCTAGAGGGTCCTCAAACATCGATATGAATAAGAGAGAAATGGAAAACAATTCTTTTATTACTCAGGAAAAGAAGCACAATGAGTCTTAGCAAGTTCAAATGTCTCACACTTGAACTAAGAAAGAGATAACTAGAAAACATCTTAGGATATAAATAACTTAAAGAAACAAAAATAGGGTGACCTTGCTTAAGCTGATACAACTAGATCACTTTCTTTAGCTTTTTCCTTGTGAATGTAAAGGGCTATGGCACATACTAGATAGTATAATCGATCTATCACTTCAACAATGCCAATTGTCTTCCCCGTCAAAAGGTTATGAAACACACAATAATCAGGAAGGAAAGTTGTAGAACAATGCAAAACTTTGGTAATCTTACTGATATATAAACAATTAGAAGAAATCTTTGGCACATGTATAATAGAAGAAAGAGTTAGAGAATGAGTCATAGAAATCTGACCAATACCGCTAATGGGAGTAGAAGAGCCATTAGCTACTTTTACTTCCGTATCTACACAAGGTGAATAATCTATAAAACCTAAAGATTCGTTAGTCATGTGATCTGTGGCCCTTGAAGCAATGATCCACTATTCATAAGTATTTCTTTGATACATTTAAGGCTGAATGAGTTTCACCTGATTGTGTAAAAGAACATGTAGATGATGAAGCAAGAGATAAATCTTCTATTTTTTGTCCAATCATCTTGTACAAGAGTTATAGTTGATCTTTTATGAATGGGACTCCCCCTTAAGTAGATGAAGCAAGAGCACCATTAGGTACATTGGATGTTGTTTCTACCATTGAGCTTTGGAAAGCCTGGAATCCTTTATGATTGGCTTTCTCCCATTTGTTTCCAGACTGTCCTTTACCATGAGCTCCATTTAGTCTCCAACATGTTTCCCTAGTATGATTTGATCTCTTGCAAAAATCACACCATCTATAACTCTTTTCCTCCCCCTTCTTTTGTCATGTCCTCTGTATGGCTAAGGTAGAATTGAGCGCTGAGATTTCTTGAGCTAGAGACCCTATCATGACAGACTTGCTTTCTTTACTTCTTACCTGAGCATATACCTCCATAAGGGAAGGAAAGGAATCCTTTCCAAGTATTTGGGCTCTAACCTAATTTAAGTTTTATTTTAGGCCAGCCAAGAACTTAAATATGTGTTCCCTTCCACATATCTTGTTTAGCTTCACAATGTCTGCAGCAGACTCCATCTCAATGTGTTGATAATGATCTAATTCTTACCATAAACTCCTTAGCTCATTATAATAATAGGTTGTCACATATTTATCTTTCAGAGTGGTATCACAGATTCTATTTTTCAGATCAAATATTTGAGCAAGGTCACCAAGATTAAAGTATGTTTGAATAACCACTTCCCATATCTCTTTTGCCTTGGAAAGAAAAAGATATCTCTTTCCAATTTCTGGTTGCGTTGAATTCCGTAACCAAGACATAATCATAAAGTTCTCAGCATCCCAGGATTCAAATTTAGGACTGCTTGAATTGGATTCTTTAATAGTGCCCAAAATATACCCTATTTTTCCTTTAATCTTAAAAAATAGCTTGGCCGACTGTGACCACGTAAGAAAATTTTTTCCATTCAATTTCTTAGTTGTAATTTACAGAGTAGGATTATCTCCATTATTTGGCTGATTTAGGTCTTTGGGTTGATTCAGATTAGGAGCTAACTTCAAAAAAAAATTTATATATCACCAAACAAACCAATTTAAACACAAAGATAGACCCAACAACCCGAAAAGCACATCAAAGAAGTAGTATCACAACTCAAAAATAAAAGGAGCACTATCAGAACCCAAAAAATAGAGACCAAACAACCAGACAAAAGGCCACCAAAAATGCCGAGAGGGAGAGAGAGATAGCACAGAGAGAGCTCGTAGAGGGAGACTGAGAGAGAGTAGCGCCGATAGGGAAAGAGAGTAGTGCTGAGAGAGAGTAGCGCCTAGACCAGAGAGAGCCAGAGAGAGAATAGCGTCGAGAAAGAGACTCATAAGCTTTCATAGAGATCTGCTACATAGAAGAGAGCCATCGTAGAGATCTGCTATAGAGAAAGCCATCGTAGAACCTCAGATTGAGGAAGCTTGTTCCCAAGAGGAACTTCACACCAGAGAGAGATGTTATTTATAGAAAACCCAAAAATCTTCAATCAAGACTTGCTGAAAAAAATTCTCTGACCAAGACTCACCGGGAAAAAAGAGGGAACTTATATAGGAGGGTAAACCCTAGACTAGATTTGGTATGATACCATGAAGACTAAAAAAGATTGTTTTTCATATATTCAATAGAATAAATACAAACAATATATGTACATAATAACGGAATGAGACTAATATAGGAAACTAACCAACATAGGAAACTAAACAAATAAGGTAAAAATTACGTAATTACAGAAAATAATTTCCTAACGAATAATGTAATTAATCTAGACACTATTCAACATAACATTCAGGAATGTAAATATCAGAAAATTAAATGGCACTAGAAGCACCCAACATTACGATATCTGGATAATGGTTTCTGACACAAATGATTTCTCCTTTTCTAATTCAACACCAACTCACCATGCGCCAGACCATTCGCTAAGATGACGAAAGCAACTAGGACTTGCTATAGCATCAAAGAATACTAAGCTTTGAAAATAGCCATGCACCAAATAAACCCTAATACATAAAACTGCTTAAAATCACTAGAAAAGCTAGCAAAAAATTAAATCTAGCCCTAAGACTAAATAACATCAATTTACTAAAAGAAATCATTAAAATCATCTAATATCCCTAAAACAAGCAACAATTCAAGCTTAGGAATGCTAAGATAACTCTAATTTCTTAGCGTTATCACCCCAAACTTAACCATCACTCGTCGTTGAGGGATGCAGACCTAAACTACCTAGATCTAACCAAAAACACATTTAAATCTATTTGTACAATTCAAATCAAGCCAAACATTTTTAACTATTTGGCCATTCTGCTACATCATTATTATGCACCTAACTTCAAAAACAGGTTATTATCAACATGTTGACATTAGACATAGGCTAAATCCCTAAGGTGAGTGTGTGTTAGGAGTAGAGCGACTACATCAGAATGCAAAGGAGAGTTTGATTCCATGGTTAATGGTCCAAAGATCTTTAAATTAAGCAATCCTAACTCCACTAAGCACAACATTCAATGAAAATACAACACAAAAGGGTATGGATAATTATCATTAAGCACAAAGGAAGTTAACAACTGCAATCCTCAATACCTTGGCTTGTTTCTCTATTTTTTCAAAGTAAAGGATTAGAATCCCTATTATGTTATTATGCTTCCTTTTTACGTGAATGCTAACATTGATGATGAAAGCACCTGGTTACTCAACATACAAACCAACAAGGTTGCTACGTAAATTTTACGCATTGAAATGCTTAGCGAGCTCATATCTCTGGCTTTCGTTTTAAGCGATTAACAACACTTTTGGTGAAGGCACGCGGTTACTCAGTAGCCTAAAAGAGAGGAGCTTTTCTATCATTTTTATTCAAACAAATCTTTTAAAAGCCAAGGGATTTTTTAGCAGATTCTTATACATGATATTTTGAATACAAAGCAATTTCAATTTCCCTCCCCCAAACTTATTTTCATCTAATAGCACACTTTGCATACTAAGTTTAGCAAAATAGGGCACCTAATTAGAGCCTTAAACCTCACTTGGGCTTAAAGTATCCTAAGCTTCCTAAGGTAGCTAAATATCCTCCTAAGTGCAAAAAGGTAAGAGAACTAGCTTATTCATCCTAAGTTCAGCATATTACAATTTTTTATAAATAAAATAGCCATCAAGCTAACAACATAACTTGCACAGAAAAAACACATAAACGAAACAGAAACAACTAACTGTCAAACGTTACGATTAAACATCATCAAAGAGAGGAAGGGTTACTCCTTCCCCCAAACTTAAACCAGGCAGTGCTCTCACTGCTAGTCAAAATTATTCAGAAAAAGTTTTTAATATCTAGTGAAAGGAAATACTACTAAAGTAAAGAGGGAAAAGAAAAGTACTCCCAATGTTGCTGCATGCGTTGCTGCAGCATACCACCATCTTTTACTGCTTTGAGGCACTTTGAAGGCCACATGTTTTTTTGGAGGCTTCCTTCAGGGCTGAAAGCTTCTTTTCCACTGACTTTATCTCCTCCTATAGCTGGTCATCTAGCTTCTAGTCCTCTTCAACAATCTTTTTCTTCTTCTTTAACTTTTTGGTTGTAGTGGATAGCAAAGGCCTTTTTCTCCAGGTCCTTGCTCTTTCCTCCAGATGTTGCAACAGATTCTACTTTCATAATTGTTTTGGGTTTGGGGCTTGGTGTCAACGGCTTTCTTTTACCCTTGTCCTTAAGCTTTTTTGGTGTGGGATTTCATGGGGGTAGAGGTAATGGCTCCACCTCTTCTTCTTCACTCTCTTTTTGTTCAAACTCTTCCCCTTTCTCCAATTTTCTACTATTTTTTCAACTTCATCTTGTACCTCAACCTCTATTGTCTCTTCATTAATCTCATTTTCAGACTCTTCAACTATCTCACTCTGTTTCTTTGCCTAAATTTGAATATTTTGGGTATATTTTGTACTCAAACTAAGTTTTCACTTAAATACATGTTCGGGATCAGAACTTGGAGCACTATAGACATTTTGGGTTCTTCTAGTCCATAGCAACTCAAAAAGATCCGATGAGATGTATTCTGGACCAAACAAGACAAACATGGCTAAACTTGAATCTTTTATATCAATTTAACGTTTTAAAAAAAAACATTTAAGATAAAATTTTGAAGCGTTGTGGTCATTTTGGGTGCTTCTAGTGCTATATAAAGTCAAACGATCAAATGAGATGTACCTAGGACCAAATAAGATGGACTTGGCGAAACAAGTTCTAATCCTAAATTTGTTTTTAAGTCAAAATGGTGTTCACGTGCAAGTATTACCAAAGTTGTCTACATGTTATGCCCAAAAGATTCAAGTTTAGCTAAGTTCATCTCATTTGACCCTAAACACGTTCTCTCGAGTCTTTTTGATTCCGTATGGCACTAAAAGCAACCAAATGACCACAACACATGACGTTTTAATCCTAAAATCTATTATAAAAGGATTCAAGTTTAGCAAAGTTCATCTCTTTTAACTTCTTATGGCACTAGAAGCACACAAAATGACGATAACGCTCCAAGTTCTAATTGCAAATCTGTTTTCTGGGCCAAAAGTTTGTTCGAGAACAAGCTATGCCCAAAAGATTCAAGATTATTCAAGTTCATCTTGTTTGGTCATAAACACGCAACGTTGGGCCTTTTTTACTCACTAGTTTACCCAAGTTCATTTCACTAGTTCATTAACACTCACAGTTAGGTCTTTTTAAGTCATTATGGTACTACAAGTATCATAATTTCTCATAACACATGAAATTCTAATCCAAAATGTCTTTTTCATGTCAAAATTCAGTTCAAGCACAAGTTATTCCCAAAGGATTCAAATTTAGCTAAGTTGATCTCCTTTGGTCCAAAATACGTCCTATTTGCTCTTTTTGACTTCCTATGACATTAAATGAAACCAAAACACCATAACGCTCCATGTTCTTGTTCCAAACGTGTATTTGGTATCAAAATTATGATCAAATAGAGTTATGCCCAATAGATTTAAGTTTAGCCAAATTCATCTCTTTTAATCCTAAACACATTGTATTGGGTCATTTTGACTTCCTATGGCACTAGAAATACCCAAAATGACCACCACACTCTATGTTCCTATACAAACACATTTTTGGTGTCCATACTCAGTTCGAGTACAAACTATGTCTAACAAATTCATGTTTAGAAAAGTTCATCTAATTTGATTGCAAACACGTCTCACTTAGTTTAAATGACTTTTTCTATGGCACTAGCAACAACTATAACGACCACAACACTCCAAATAATCTCCCAAATGTGTATTTTTTTTAAAACATAATTGAGTACGTAAACGCTATGGCCAAAATATTTAACTCTAGCCAAGTTAGTCAAGTTTCATCCTAAACAGATGTAGTTTGATCTTTTTTACCCCTATAGAACTAGAAGCATCCAAAAATGCCACCACTCTCCAATTCATCTACCCAACATGTATTTGGTTTTAAAAGTTAGTTGAGTATATGTTATGCCCAAATATATTCAAGTTTAGCTAAGTTAATCTAGTTTTGCCCAAACGTATCCGATAAGGTCATTTTGAGACCCTATTACACTCGAAGCTCCAAAAAAACCACAACACTCCATGTTTGAATCCCAAAATGTGTTTTTCATGTCAAAAGTTAGTTCGTTTACACGTGATTCCCAAAAGATACAACTTTAGGCAAGTTTTCTTCTTTGGTTCAAAACACATCCCATTTGCTCTGTTTGACTCCCTTTGTCACTAGAACCTCACAAAATGACCACATCACTTGATGCACTTATCCCAAACGTGTATTTGGTGTAAAACTCCATTCAACTAGAATCTATGCCCAGAAGATTCAAGTTTAGAGTAGTTCATCTTGTTTGATCCTAAACTTGTCCCGTTGGGTCTTTTTGAAACATTATTGCACTAGATGCACCTAAAACGACCACAATACTCCAAGTTTTCATCCCGAATGTGTATTTGGTGTCAAAGTTCAAATGGTCTACAATCTCTGCCAAAAAGATTCAAGTTTAACTAAGTTCTTCTCAAGTGTCCTAAACACGTACTCTTGTGTCATTTTGACACTCGATGGCATTAAAGTAACTAAAACAAACACAATGCACGAATTTTTAATTAGAAATGTGTTTTTAATGCCAATAGACATGTTCAAGCTATTCCCGAAGGATTTAATTTTCATAAAGTTTGTCTCTGTTAGGCACTTTAACCTCCAATGTATTTTGTTTTGTGAAAATTCATTTTAAGACCACGCCCAAGAGATTAAAGTATAAACAAGTTCATCTTATTTTGTCATAAACACACACTAATGTGTCGTGTTTACTGACTACGGCACAAGAGCTATCCAAATTTACCATAACACGCCAAGTACTAATCCAAAATGTGTTTTTGATGTCAAAATGCATTGCATGTAAAAGTTATTCCCAAAGGATTCCTATTTAGCCAATCTTGGTGATGGTCCAAAACACATGCATTTGGTATTTTTGACTTCCTATTGGAATATTTGGTGTCAAAACATTCTATGTTATTATTCCAAACATGTATTTGGTGTTAAAACTTAGTGGAAGCTATACCCAATAGATTCATGTTAAGCCATGTTCGTTTCATTTAATCATAAACACATCCTAGTGGGTTGTTTTTACTCCCTATCACTACAACAAAGTCCTTTAGTTTTAGCAGTTTACTATAGCGGTTTATATTAAAGTGGAATCTGTAAAGGAGTAAAAAAATTGGCACTAATACAAGATCATAGTCATATTAATGAATATGAAATTTTACGAAATTTAAATTAATTATTCAATTATAATTCAGAGAATACAATTATAAGAAAAATTTGCTTTTATTAATTTTTAAATAAAATATTTTTCAACATGCTTTGAGGGCACTATGCAAATAATCTCCCACTTGTCTTAAAGCTAATAAGGCATCTCTTTCAACACCATATTCCATAAATGACCCTCAAACGACTTCGCAAGAAATGTCTCGGTAAAAGGATCAGCCAGGTTATGATCTGACGTTATCTTCATAATAGTCATATCTCCTCGGTGAATGCATATATGTACCTTTTCATATTCATTTGCAATCAAGCTTTTCTTTTTCTTGGGTTTCTTCTTCAAAGTGCATCATCTCTAAATGAGTAGCTTTTGAAGCTTTTTGTTGAAATGCATTATCCCTAACATGTATTTGGTGTCAAAAGTTAGTTTAAGCGTAAGCTATGCTTAAAAGGTTCAAGTTTATTAAGTTCATCTTGTTTAGTCCTAAACATAACCCATTGAGTTTTTTTGACTCCCTATGACACTAGAAGTACCCCAAATGACAACAAGGCTCCAAATTCATCTTCTAAACCAATTGGGATGTGTTGGTGCATCATGGTCATTTGGGTGCTTCTAGTGCCAAAAGGAGGCAAAAACTCAATGAGATGTGTTTAGGACCAATCAAAATGAACTCGGCTAAAGTCAAATCTTTTAGGCATTGCTTCTACACTAACTAACTTTTCACTCCAAATACACGATCCAGACAAGGACTTGTAGTGTTGTGGTTATTTTGGGTGCTTCCAGTTAGATATGGACTTATTTAGGATCAAAAGAGACAAACTTGGTTAAACTTGAATACTTTTTTCATATCTTGCACATGAACTAAATTTTGACACAAAATACTAGTATGGGATGAGAACTTTGAGTAGTGTGCTTCTTTTAGGTTGCTTTTAGTTCCATAAAAAGTTAAAAAGACCAAATGGAATGGTTTAGGTCTAAAGGAGACAAACATGGTTAAACTTGAATTCTTTGGGGATAACTCGTATATGAACTGTATTTGGCATGAAAACACAATTTAGATTAGAACTTGGTGCTACTAGTGTCATAGTGTATTAAAAAGATCCAATGGGATGTGATTATGAAACAAACGAGACAAACTTGACTAAACTTGAATCTTTTGGGCATAGCTTTTACTTGAACTGAGTTTCGGCCCCCAAAACACAATTGAGATTAGAACTTGGAGTTTTGTTTTTGTGATTTTGGGTGCTTCTAGAGCCAAACAGAGTCAAAAAGATTAAATGGGATATAGGACAAAACAAGAAGAACTTAGCTAAACTTGAATCTTTTGGGCATACATAACATTTGATAGAGTTTTGATACTAAATATATATTTGGTGTAATAACTTTGAGAGACGTGGTCGTTTTGGGTGTTGTTTATGCCAACTCCATGTAAAAATACCAAATGGGATGTGTTTGGGACCAAAAGAGACAAGCTTAACTAAACTTGAATACTTAAGCTCGACTTAAACTAGAAATGACTTTTTAAAAGAAAACCCATTTGGGATTAGAACTTGGAGCGTTTTTGTCATTTTGGGTGCTTTTAGTTCTATAGGGTGTCAAAAGCACCTAGTGAGACATGGTTGGACCAAACTAGACAAACTTAGCTAAATTGAATATTTTGGCATAGTATGTACCAAACTAAAATTTCAAGCCAAATACATGTTTTGAAGATGAGTTTGAAAAGTTGCGGCCATTTTGGGTACTTCTAGTGCCATTAAGAGTCAAAAATACAAAATGAGACACGTTTAAAACCAAAATTGACAAACTTGGCTAAATTTCGAGTATGTTGGGCATAGCACATACTAAACTGAATTTTCAAATAGAATACACATTTGGGAGATGAATTTCGAGCCTTGTGTTTGTTTTTAGTGATTATAATGCTGTAGAAAGTCAAAAAGACCTAGTCGGACGTGTTAAGGACCAAGTGAGATGAAATTTAATAAACTCCAATCTATTGCGGATACCTTGTACTCAAACTCATCTTCATAAACATGTTTAGATAGGAACATAGAGCGTTGTGGTTATTTTAGATGTTTCTAGTGCCATAGGGAGTCAAATCCTATAGGTCGTGTTTAGGATATAAGAAAAACTTGGGCATAGCTTGTACTCGACTTGACTTTTGACACCAAAAACACATTTTGGATAAGAACTCGATGTGTTGTGGCTGTTATGGATGTGTCTAGCATCATAGGAGGAAAAATGACCCAATGCAATGTGTTTAGGACTATTATAGGAGCCGAACATGGCTAAAGTAGAATCTTTTGGGTATTGCGTGTAAACGAACTAACTACTAACTCCAAATGTACTTTCAAGATAATACTTGGAGTGTTGTGGTCATTTTGGGTGCATCTACTCCCATAGAGAGTCCAAAAGACCTGATAAGACTTATTTAGGACCAAATGAGATGAACTTGGCTAAACTTGAATCTTTTTAATAGCTTGTACTTGACTTGACTTTTGATACCAAATATATATTTTGTACAAGAACTTGGAGGGTTGTACTTTTGGGGTCTCAGCATTCGTTTAGGACCACACTAGATAAATTTGGCTAAACTTGAATCTATTAGGAAGTTTGAACTCAAACTGAGCTTTGTCACCTAATACACTTGAGATAAGAACATTGAGTGCTGTGTGTGTTTCAGGTGTTTTGGGTGTGTCTAGTGCCATAGGAAGTCGAAAAGACCAAATAGGATTTGTCCCAGACCAAAGAAGATGAACTTTGTTCAACTTGAATCCACTGGAAAAATCTTATACCCAAACTACATTTGAACTAAAGCACACATTTTAGAATAAAACTTGTTGCGTTGTGGTCAATTTTGGTGCTTCAAGTGCACAATGAGTCAAAAGGACCCAATATAATATATATATTATTTTACGCACTAATTAATTAACTATTTTACTAACCCATCAATAAAATTATATTAACTATTTTTCTCTTACTACGTCAAAAACTAAAATAATTTTTTACTTATGCCGTACAAATAAATTGAATGACAAATTGTTCAAAATTACATTGTAAAATTCTATACAGATTCTCCATTAACAACTAGTAAAAAAATCATAATAATTCATGCCGTGTTTGATTAAATTTTCTCTGATATCGCAAATTAGGTATCATACATTTTTTCTCTTTTATATATAAAAATAAATTTGATATAAAAAGCCGTCATTTATATTAACACATTAAAATATATAAAAATACATAGCAGTTTCCTGTTACATGTACTTTTCTTCAGTAGATATGCATACCCACTCCGGCAAGAACGGGCAAAATATTTTAGTTCTTCGACATGAACAAAACAAAACGATGATGTAAATTTTTTAAATTTTGATTAAATACAATCTAAAACTGAATATAAATGATTGAGGGACCCCCACATTCGTGATTTATTCCCCAGGTCTGGTCCTCCACATAAAAAATGAGACGTGATAAACAATCAAGTAATATTCTACTTTATAAATTTAGTACTTTTTAAATATTGATAGTTTATCGATAATATTTATGTTAGGGAAGAAACTAATTTTATTTCAAAAAAATATTTGATATTATTATCATGTATTCTAATAATTAAGATTTTGTATTTTGTATATATAAAGAGTTTATCTATCCTTAATTCAAACATATTATTTTATTTCATTCATTCCAATTGACGTGCATATCTTAATCTCACAAAACAACCTCGAGAAGAGTTGGCGGACGAGTCGGAATGGACAAAAAAACCTCAAAATTCGATATTAGGACCATTTTTATTCCACCAGGATCGGGATATTTTATTATACTTATGTGAAGCTTTGGTCTTGAAGAAAATAAAGTATCAAAATCAAGTAGTAATAATTGAAACAAATAATGGTATTTTTATGAGGACTTGGGAAAGTAAAAGTTATTTTGAAAAATATGTAGATGTGTTGTAAGATGGGAAAGTTATTTGGTAAAGTGAATTTTTGTGGTTAAATGGTAGGGAAATTAATGTGAGATTGTTATTTTATTAGGTTGAATAACTTTATCATGAAAAATGAGAATACTTGTATCAAACTTTACCACATGAAAAGTGCTGGAAAATAAGTTTACCACAAACTTTACCACGTGGAAAGCCAGAAACAAACGACCCATAACTGTCTTTTGACACCCAATACATGTTTGGGATAAAAATTTAGTGTTTTGATCATTTTAAGTGCTTCTAAGTCCCTACAGACTAAAAACACTCAACGGGACATGTTTAGGCCCAAATGAGGTGAACTTGGCTAAACTTATAACTTTTGGATATAGCATGTACTCAAAATTTTGACACCCAATACATGTTTGGGGCAAGCATTTAGAGTGTTTGGGTCATTTAAGATGCTTCCAGTGGCATACAAAGTCAAAAAGACCCAATGGAACCTATTTAGGCCCAAATGAAATTAACTTAACTAAACATAGATCTTTTGGGCATAACATATACTTGAACTTTCTTTTGACACCTAATACATGTTTAGGAAAATAATTTGGTGTGTTGTTGATATTTTAGGTGCTTCTGGTACCATACGGAGTCAAAAAGTCCTAATGGAACATGTATAGGCCCAAATTTGAGAACTTGGCTAAACTTGGAGCTTTTGGATTTTTGTGGTCATTGAGGTTGTTCTAGAGCCATACGAAGTAAAAAGATCCGATGGGATTTGTTTAGGGAAAAATGAGACCAATTTGGATAAACATGGATCTATTGGGTGTAGTAGAACTGACTTTTTACACGTAATGAGACGTGTTTAGACCGAAATGAGATGAAATTGGTAAACTTGGATCTTTTGGGCATAGCATGTACTCAAACTAACTTTTCAAAACCCATACACATTTTCGATAAGGATTTGGAATGTTATTGTAATTTTAGGTGCTGCTAGTGTCATACAGATTCAAAAATATCAAATGGGACGTGTTTAGGCCTAAATGTGACAAACTCAGCAAAACTTTGATCTTATTGGAAAATATGATTTTCTTGTTTGGTATGTAGGATACTTAGGTACAGTTGCTTAGGAAATTTTGATAAAGTTATTGAGAAAGTTATATAAATTATATTAAAGTAGTAAAAATTATTTATTATTTATAATTTTTTTATCAACTTTTAATTTGGTGTCAATGATTATTTATAAATTATATTAAAGTAGTAAAACTAACTTTTGACATCTAAAACACATTTGGGAGTCATAAATATCCAATGGGACAAGTGTAGGCCCAAATGATAAAAACTTGGATAAACTTGAATGTTTAGGGCTTGGCATGTACTGTAACTGTCTTTTTATACCCAATACATGTTTGGGCTAAAAATTTATAGTGTTTTGATCATTTTAGGTGCTTTTAAAGCCCTACGGACTGAAAACACTCAATGGGACATGTTTAGGCCCAATTAAGGTGAATTTGGCTAAACTTATAACTTTTGGGAATGGCATGTACTCGAACTTTTGACACCCAATATATGTTTGGGACAAGTATTTGCTGTGTTTTGGTCATTTAAGGTACTTCCATTGCCATACAGAGTCAAAAAGACCCAATGGAACCTATTTAGGCCCAAATGAGGATAACTTGGCTAAACTTTGATCTTTCGATCATAGCACGTGCTCGAACTAATTTTTGACACCTAAGTACAAGTTTGGGATAAGAATTTGTAGTTTTGTGGTTATTTTAGGTGCTTCTAGTGCCATACAAAGTCAAAAAGACCTAACGGGATGTGTTTAGGCTCAAATGAGATGGGCTTGACTAAACTTGGATATTGTGGGCATAGCATGTACCCAAACTGTCTTCTAACACTAATACTTATTTGGGATACGAATTTGAAGTGTTATGGTCATTTCATGCGCTTATAAAACCATACGATCTCACAAGACCCAATGGGACGGGTTTAGGCCCAAATGATATGAACTTAGCTATACTTGGATCTTTTGGGTATAGCTTGTACTCGAACTAACTTTTGAAATAAAATACATGTTTGAGATAGAATTTTGGAGTGTTGTGGTCATTTTAGGTGCTTCTAGTGCCATATAGTGTAAAAAAGACCCAATGAGATGTGTTTAGTCCCAAATGAGATGTGCTTGGCTAAACTTGGATCTTTTGGAAAAAACATGTACTCGAACTAACTTTTAACACCCAATACAAGTTTAGGATAATAACTTGTAGGGATTTTGTCATTTTAGGTGCTTCTAGTGTCATACAGAGTCAAAAAGACCTAATGGGACGTGTTTAAGCTTAAATGTGATGAATTTGGCTAAACTCGGATCTTTTGAGCATAACATGTACTCGAACTGACTTTTGACACCCAATACACATATATGATAAGAATTTGGAGTGTCTAGGATAATTTAGGTTCTTCTAGTGTCGTACAGAGTCAAAAAGACTGAAAGAAAATGTTTAGACCAAAAATGAGACAAATTTTGATAAACATGGATCTTTTCGGCATATGATGCACTTGAACTCACTTTTGACACCCAATAAAGGTTTAAGATGAGAATTTGGAGTATTTTGATCATTTTAGATGCTTCTAATGCCATAAGAAGTCAAAAAACACAATGATACGTGTTTCGGACCAAATGAAACGAACTTAACTAAACTTAAATCTTTTGGGCATAACATATACTTGAACTGACTTCTGACAACTAATACATGTTTAGTATAATAATTTAGTGTGTTGTTGATATTTTAGGTGCTTCTAGTACCATACGGAGTCAAAAAGTCCAAATGGAACATGTTTAGGCCCAAATTTGAGAACTTGGCTAAACTTGGACCTTTTGGGCATAGCATGTATTCTAACTGGCTTTTCACACCCAATACATGTATAGTGAAAGAATTTGTACAATTGTGGTCATTTTAGGTTTTTTTGGTGTCATACGGAGTAAAAAGATCCAATGGGATTTGTTTAGGGAAAATGAGACAAATTTGGATAAACATGGATCTATTGGGCATAGCATGTACTCAAACTGAATTTTGACACCCAATACATATTTAGGATATGAATTTGGAGTGTTGTTGTCATTTTAGGTGCTTCCAGTACCATAAAAAGTCACAAGATGATGGATCGACATTTTAACTACCTGCTATATGTGCTCTGATCGAGGGATGCTCCTACCTTCAAACAAAGCCCAATGGGTCATTTTAGGTTCTTGGAGTGCCATACAGAGTCAAAAAGACCCAATGGAACCTATTTCGGCCCAAATGAGATGAACTTGGCTAAACTTTGATCTTTTAACTAACTTTGGACACCTAAGTACAAGTTTGGGATAAGAATTTGTAGTTTGTGGTCATTTTAGTTGCTTCTAGTGCCATACAAAGTCAAAAAGACCCAATGGGACATGTTTAGGCCCAAATGAGATGGACTTGGCTAAACTTGGATCTTTTAGACATAACATGTACTAGAACTGACTCCTGACACCCAATGCTTGTTTGGGATATGATTTTGAATTGTTGTGGTCATTTTATGTGCTTATAGTACCATACGATGTCACAAGACCCAATGGGATGTGTTTAGGCCCAAATGAGATAAACTTGGCTATACTTGAATCTTTTGGGCATAGCATGTACTCGAAGTGACTTTTGAATTGCAATACATGTTTGAGATAAAAATTTAGAGCGTTGTGGTCATTTTAGGTGCTTCTAGTAGCATATAGTGTGAAAAGACCTAATGAGATGTGTTTAGGCCCAAATGAGATGTGCGTGGCTAAACTTGGATCTTTCGGGCAAAGCATGTACTCAAACTGACTTTTGACACTTAATACAATTTTAGGATAATAAGTTGCAAGGATTTTGTCATTTTAGGTGCTTCTCGTGTCATATAGAGTCAAAAAGACCTAAATGGATTAGTTGAACCTTAAATTTTATGAATTTGGCTAAACTCATATCTTTTGAGCATAGCGTATACTCGAACTGACTTTTGACGTCCAATACACATATATGATAAGAATCATGAGTGTTTAGGACATTTTAGGTTCTTCTAATGTCGTATAGTGTCAAAAAGACTCAACAGAAAATGTTAAGACCAAAAAATGAGACAAATTTGGATAAACATGGATCTTTTTGGCATATGATGTACTTGAACTGACTTTTGACACCCAATAAAGGGTTACGATAAGAATTTGGAGTGTTTTGGTCATTTTAGTTGCTCTTTATTTCCATAAGGAATCAAAAAACACAATGGGACGTCTTTAGTCCCAAATGAGATGGCTTGGCTAAACTTGGATCTTTTAGACATTGCATGTACTCAAACTGACTTCTGACACCCAATACTCGTTTGGGATATGAATTTGAAGTGTTGTGGTCTATTTGAACTTAACTAAACTTTGATCTTTTGGGCATAACATATACTTGAACTTTCTTTTGACACCTAATACATGTTTAGGAAAAGAATTTTGTGTGGTGTTGATATTTTAGGTGCTTCTTGTACCATACAAAGTCAAAAAGTCCTAATGGAACATGTTTAGGCCCAAATTTGAGAACTTGGCTAAACTTGGACCTTTTGGGTATAGCATGTATTCTAACTGGATTTTCACACCCAAAACACATATAGGAAAATAATTTGGAATTCTGTGGTCATTTAGGTTGTTCTAGAGCCATATGGAGTAAAAGGATCCAATGGGATTTGTTTAGGGGAAAAGGAGACAAATTTGGATAAACATGGAACTATAGGGTATTACATGTACTCGAACAGTCTTTTCACACCCAATACATATTTAGGATATGAATTTGGAGTGTCGTTGTCATTTCATGTGCTTCTAGTACCATATGAAGTACCCAATGAGATGTGTTTAGGCACAAATCAGATGAACTTGGCTAAGTTTGGATCTTTTGGGCATAGCATGTACTCAAACTGACTTTTCAAAACCCATTGACATTTTGGATAAGTATTTGGAGAGTTTGTGTAATTGTAGGTGCTACTAGGTCCACACAGATTCAAAAAGATCCAATGGGATGTGTTTAGGCCCAAATGTGACAAACTCGGCTAAACTTTTATCTTCTTGAGATAGCATGCATTTTAAGTAACATTTTGACACCCAATACATGTATAGGACGTGAATTTGGAATTTTGTTGTCATTTTAGGTTCTTGTAGTGCCATACAGAGTAAAAAAGACCCAATGAGACATGTTTAGTCTCAAATGAGACAAACTTTGATAAACATGGATCTTTTGGGTGTAGCATAAACTCGATCATACTTTAGGCACCCAACACACAGTAGGGGTATGAATTTGGAGTGTTGTGCTCATTTTAGATGCTTTTAGTGCCATATAGAGTCAAAAACCCAATGGGGCATGTTTAGGCCCAAATAAGATGAACTTGGATGAGAATTTGAAGTTTTGTGATCATTTTAGGTTTCGCTGGTGCCATACAGAGTCAAAAAGATCCATTGGAACATCTTTAAGACCAAATATGATGAATTTGGCAAAACTTGGATATTTTAGGATTAACATGAACAAGAACTGACTTCCCACACCCAATACGCATTTGGGATAAGAATTTAGAATCTTGTGGTCATCTTAGGTTCTTCTAGTATTATACAGAGTCAAAATGACCCTATGGGATGTGTTTACGCAGAAATGAGATGAACTTGGCTAAACTTCAATCTTTTGACACAATACATATTTAGGATATCAAATTCCAGTGCCGTGGTCATTTTAAGTGCTTCTATTGTCATACATAGTAAAAATAATTCAAATTTGGAATAGTTAAAAACTCTAGGGTTTTTTATTTCACCAAACCAAACATGCTCTAAATTCCAAATTTCAATCAATCAATGTTTATCAAATTATTAACAGCGAATTTCTAAGGTAATTATCAATCTTTCTCAAGCATCGATAACAATGAATCAAAAATACTAATTCCACATCTATGTCATGATTATCTAAATTGAAACTGATTAAGGATGAGAAATTATAATTGCTACACTAGATCCATAATATCTTGAACTCATGAAATTCTAATGGTGTTATAAACAAAGATCAAATTTAGTCATCACTTTTTAGTCTTAGAATTAAATCCAAGATCATGCAATAGTTGGTCAGATGATCACAAACATTAAGAATGGATTATAACACTCAATAATACTGAATAAACATCGACTGAATTGAAAATCAAAATATATGAACGATCATGGTTTGGCTACATCGTAGCCCTAGATAAGAAAATATCCTAATAATATTCATGAAAAATAGAGGAATAGAGAAGAAAAACTAGATTTGAGGATGAAATTGAAGTTGAGATTTGTCTCCCGGTTGGATCCATCTTCGTTTCCAATCCAAAAAGCTATCTTCTTTGCCTCCAACGTCGAAAAAGTCCCCCTAAAAGCCCTCAAATAATATATTTATACACTAGGGTTTGATAAAGATTAAATTGGAGTAAAAATCAGAAATTACAAAATTATCGCGCCAGCGTCACAACGCTGAAAGCCAGCATCGCGACGTTGGCATTCTGATTCTCTTGATGCCGCTCCAGCGTCACGGTGCTGGCTTTCTGTATAATTTCTTTGAAATAACAAAATTATTATCGCACCAGCATCACGGCGCTGAAAGCCAACATCACGGCGTTGTATTCTGGTTCTCTTGATGCCGCTTCAGTTTCATGCTAGCCCTTTTATCCAGGTCTGTTCTAAACTCGATTTATCCGCAATTTTTCCTTCTAAGTATTTCCAAATATTTCCAAACAATCCAAATGCACTAGAATATCTTACCTACAAAATAAAAGTAAAACAAACATAAATAAAATAATAAAACTCAAAGAACTAATAAAATTAAAGTTGAGATTATCTAAAATGTGAGTGTGAAACACACTCATCACGTGTTTAATCCCAAACGAGATGACGTGGCTAAGCTTAGATATTTTGGACATAGCATGTACTCGAACTGACTATTGACACATAATACACGTTTGGGATCAGAATTCTTAGTGTTATGGTTATTTTATGTTATTCTAGTGCCATAGGAGTCAAAAAGCTCCAGTGGGACATGTTTAGGACTAAATGAGACGAATTTGGATAAACATAATTTTTAGGTTGAGTACATACTTGAACTGTCTTTCAACACCCTTTACATTCTTGGAATAAGAATTTAGAGTTTTATGATCATTGTAGGTGCTTCTAGTGTCATATAGAGTCAGAAAGGCTCAATGGGACATGTTTTGGCCCAAATGACACAAACTTTGCTAAATTGGGTCTTTTGGGCATAGAATTTACTTGAACTGAATTTTCAAAACCAATACACGTTTGGGTTAAGGATTTAGAGTGTCGTTGTCATTTTAGGCGCTTGTTATGACATAGAGTCAAAAAGACCCAATGGGACGCGTTTAGGTTTAAATTTTACAAGCTTAGCTCAACTTTGATTTTTTGTTCAACGAACCTTTTGACTCCCAATACACGTATTGGATAATAATTTGGAGTTTTGGGTTTATTTTAGATTCTTGTAGTTGTTGTTTGAAAATATGTCTCTATGCAAGTGCACGTGTCGCCATGCAGTAAGTAAAATAGTGATGAGTGAGTATCGAGCTCCATAGGGAATAGGGAATATACAGTATTTAACTAACCAAAATAGAGTTAATTCGTAAGGAAAATGTTGTAGCAAATTTTTGAGTGATTTTGTTACTGAGTCTAAAATGTAAAGTTCACAAATGAAAAGCTAAAGTGTACTGACAACTTGACAAAGAAAGGTTACTAAAATTGAAGAGATATTCAGTAGGAAATAGGGGGTGCTAGTATAGTCAAATCCCTTTTTCATTTACTTTATCAATATTAATCGTGTTTATATTGCTACAGCACCTCATCTGCATTACCTTAGCTCAAACCACACTAAACTATCATTTATGAGATCATTAAGTATAGCTAAACCATCTTCATATTTCACATTGACACGTATAACTAAACCATCAAAGTTCATTCAGGTTTTACATTGATAAATTAACTTGCATCCAAAGAGTTGCGAGGTAAGTCCATATGTCTATGCAACTCAAAAAATACCTAAACCTACATGAATCTATGCCCATGTATTTTCAATTTAAACATTCAAGCATCAATTAAATTTTTCCATTAATTTAAATCCTTTCGAATCTTAATCTAACTTGTATTCTATAAGAGATGGCCAACCGCTAATAGAAATGAACATGAAACACACTTAAACCAACATGCTAAAGAGAGCTTTGCAATAAAAACAACATCAATATGATAAAGTAAAATCAAAGTTCAGTTTACCATACTAGCTTCAAAGTGATTAGCTCATAATGAGCTCTAATGCATAAACACAATATCTCGAATCTAATGCTTACAGCATAAAGAGAGAAATGGGTAAAGGCAGTACAGAGATTGAAATGAAGTCAAAGAAAGAGAAAAGAATAAGAATAAACCAGTTATTCTTTACTCTTGTCTTCGTCCCATTCTTCCTTCCTCCTTCTGTCGTCTTCCTCCTTTTCTTCTATGTGCAGGTTCACCTTTGTACTAGGCACATATCGGCTTCTCTTGGAAAATATCTCCTCTCCTTCTAAAAAAAGAAGCCTTTATCTTATATAGCAGCCTTGGGAACTAGGGTTTCCTTTTAGCATAGAGCACGTGTCCAGCGCCTAAGAACGAAGGGGACCACAGGTGGCAAACGTTACGATATCTGGATAATGGTTTCTGACACAAATGATTTCTCCTTTTCTAATTCAACACCAACTCACCATGTGCCAGACCATTCGCTAAGATGACGAAAGCAACAAGGACTTGCTACAGCATCAAAGAATACTAAGCTTTGAAAATAGCCATGCACCAAATAAACCCTAATACATAAAACTGCTTAAAATCACTAGAAAAGCTAGCAAAAAATTAAATCTAGCCCTAAGACTAAATAACATCAATTTACTAAAAGAAATCATTAAAATCATCTAATATCCCTAAAACAAGCAACAATTCAAGCTTAGGAATGCTAAGATAACTCTAATTTCTTAGCGTTATCACCCCAAACTTAACCATCACTCGTCGTTGAGGGATGCAGACCTAAACTACCTAGATCTAATCAAAAACACATTTAAATCTATTTGTACAATTCAAATCAAGCCAAACATTTTTAACTATTTGGCCATTCTGCTACATCATTATTATGCACCTAACGTCAAAAACAGGTTATTATCAACATGTTGACATTAGACATAGGCTAAATCCCTAAGGTGAGTGTGTGTTAGGAGTAGGCGACTACATCAGAATGCAAAGGAGAGTTTGATTCCAAGGTTAATGGTCCAAAGATCTTTAAATTAAGCAATCCTAACTCCACTAAGCACAACATTCAATGAAAATACAACACAAAAGGGTATGGATAATTATCATTAAGCACAAAGGAAGTTAACAATTGCAATCCTCAATACCTTGGCTTGTTTCTCTATTTTTTCAAAGTAAAGGATTAGAATCCCTATTATGTTATTATGCTTCCTTTTTACGTGAATGCTAACATTGATGATGAAAGCACCTGGTTACTCAACATACAAACCAACAAGGTTGCTACGTAAATTTTACGCATTGAAATGCTTAGCGAGCTCATATCTCTGGCTTTCGTTTTAAGCGATTAACAACACTTTTGGTGAAGGCACGCGGTTACTTAGTAGCCTAAAAGAGAGGAGCTTTTCTATCATTTTTATTCAAACAAATCTTTTAAAAGCCAAGGGATTTTTTAGCAGATTCTTATACATGATATTTTGAATACAAAGCAATTTCAATTTCCCTCCCCCAAACTTATTTTCATCTAATAGCACACTTTGCATACTAAGTTTAGCAAAATAGGGCACCTAATTAGAGCCTTAAACCTCACTTGGGCTTAAAGTATCCTAAGCTTCCTAAGGTAGCTAAATATCCTCCTAAGTGCAAAAAGGTAAGAGAACTAGCTTATTCATCCTAAGTTCAGCATATTACAATTTTTT
>QANY01001194.1:0-72161 GCA_003255025.1 Datisca glomerata | reverse complement strand
GGGGGGGGGGGGATTTAAACGTTTCAGGATTTTGGATTTCTTTCTATCTAAAATAAAATTGTCAATTTATCTCCTAAGCTGGCTCATGCTGGCGCTGCATATTCTTCCTTTTCCACTGACGATCAACGGACCAATGCTTGCTTCTCTTTTTGTTCATCTGTGGGCCCCACTTAAAGCAATATCCTACAAAATAAGTCTCTCACACACCTTTTTAAGCATAGAGCATCCCAAAATATCCTTAGCTTGAGCTAGAATATTCCAAAGCATCTTTCCTTAAACAAAAGATTATTTGTACTAATTTAAAATAACCTAGCATTCACTAATAACAAAACTAACTAAATTAAAATGATTTATTTTAAAGTAACGGATTAATATTATGTTTAGGCTTCCAACCAAAAGCGCTTAGTTTTAAGTCTTCAACCTGACTTAGCCTTAAGCTTCAAGGCTCACTTAGTTGAATTGAAGATTTTATAAGGTCTCCCTCATTCTCTCAATAATGCTTGACTCTTCTTCATCCATTTAACTTAAACTCTTTAGCATAATTTTCATCAAGCAGGTCCACAACTCTATGAGGGCATACTTTCATCAGCTTAAATGGCTTAGACCACTTGGACTTCATCTTCCAGGAAATAGCTTTAGCCTTGAGTTATATAACAAAACGTTTTCACCTGACTTTAATTCTCTGTTCACTATTCTCTTATCATGCCACCTCTTTATTCTTTCTTTGTAGAGATAAGAAATTTCATAAGAGAACTCTTGAATTCCTAAAGCTCATTTAATTATAATGCTCTTTGATTTCCAGCAGCTTGCAAGTCAAGATTTAGCTTCTTGGTGGCCCAAAAAGATTTATGATGTAGCTCTAGAGGCAAATGGCAAGCTTTCCCAAATACCAACCTATAGGGAGTCATCCATAATGGTGTCTTGTAAACCTAAATAGCATCATCAAGTCAGAGGGACCAAACTTTTCTGCTAGGGTTAACAACCTTTTCCAAAATTCTTTCTATCTATCTGTTTGAAAGATCTACTTGCCCACTAGTTTGGGGATGATATGCTATAGCGACTATCCATATTTTGCCAACAATCCATCAGTAGCTTGTTGTGGAAGTATGTCCTTTCATCACTAATAATTGCTCTTGGTGTCCCAAATCTAGTAAAGATATTTTTCTCCAGGAACTTTACCACCACCTTGGCATTATTTGTTGTTAATGCTACAGCTTCCGCCTATTTTGATACATAATCAACTATTATCATGATGTAGATATTTCTATAAGAGAGGGGAAAAGACCCATGAAATCTATTCCCCAGACATCGAACAGCTCAACTTTTAAAATGTTTGTCAAAGGCATTTCTTGTCTTCTAATATATTACTTGTTCTCTGACATTTATCACATGCCTTGGCCATTTCATGCATCTTTAGATGGTGTTGGCCAATAATATCCTAACTGTAACACTTTGGTAACTGTTCTTGATCCTCCAAGATGCCTTCATAAGGAGAAGAGTGGCATTGCTTTAGTGTTCCTTACACCTCCTCCTCTGGTACACATCTTTTAAATAATTGGTCAGGGCCTTGCTTGTATGAAAATGGGTCATTCCAGTAGTAAGTCTTCACTTGTTCAAAGAACCCTTTCATTTCATTTTCATTGAAATCAAGGTCATGACTCCAATAGCAAGATAATTAGCTGTATCAATATACCATGGGGCTTTTGTTTCTATCTCTACAAGCAGCTTCTCATCTGGGAAGATCTCTACTTTACTAATTTTGCTTCAGCTTTGGCTTCTATTTCAAGTCTAGACAAGTGGCCAGCCACTTGATTTTCAGTTCCTTCCTATCTTTGATTTCTAGGTCAAACTGTTACATAAGTAATATCCACATGATCAGCCTAGGCTTTGCATCCTTCTTAGCAATCAAATACTTTGTAGCAGAGTGAACAGTAAACATAGTTATTTTAGTGCCAATCAAGTATGATATGAATTTATCAAAAGCAAATACAACTGCCAAAAGCTCTTTTTCAATGGTGGTTTAATTTAGCTGAGCATCTGTTAAAGTCCTACTAGCATATTAAATTAAATGGAAAATTTTACCTCTTTTTTGCCCAAGTATTACCCCAACTACAAAATCACTAGCATCACACATTAGTTCAAAAGGTAGCTCCCAATTAGGAGTCACTATAACAGGTGCAGTGATCAGAGCTTTTTTTAATGTAAGAAAGGCTGTCATACATTCAGTAGAAAAATCAAAAGCTCTATTTTGCTCTAGCAACGTGCACAAAAAATTGGAAATTTTGGGAAATATTTAATGAACCTTCTATAAAAAAATGCATGGCCTAAAAAGTTTTTAATTCCCTTAACTAAATTAGGTGGGGGAAATTTTTCAATTACTTCAATTTTTGCCTTATCAACCTCTATTCCTTTTAGTGAAACTCTGTGCCCTAAGACTATCCCTTCTTGGACCATCAAATGACATTTTTCTCAATTCAGAACAAGATTTGTTTCCTCACATAGGACTCTTTCTAAGTTAGACAATACTGGCAGATAAGACTCACCAAAAATAGAAAACTCATCCATGAACACCTCAAGAGTCTGCTCTACCATGTCAGTGAATATGGCCATCATACATCTTTAAAAGGTTGCTAGAGCATTGCATAGTCTGAAGGGCATTCTCCTGAAAGCAAACGTTCATCCGAGCAAGTGAAGGTAGTCTTTTATTTGCCCTCTAGAGCTTATGGCAATTTGGTTGTAGCCTGAGTAACCATCTAGGAAGCAAAATACCCCTTCTCTACTAGTCTGTCCAGCATATGATCAATGTAAGGTAGAGGAAAATGATCTTTTCTAGTTGCCTTGTTCATGTAGCGATAGTCCATGCATACTCTCCATCCAGTTATAGTTCTAGTGAGGATTAGCTCATTCTACTCATTTGCTACAATAGTAACTCTCCCTTTCTTGCGCACACAAGGAACTCGACTAACCAAGCACTATTAGGAATTGGATAGATGATGTTAGCATCCAACCATTTTGTAATTTCTTTCTTCACTACCTCCTTCATAATAGGATTTAGTCTCCTTTTTTTCTCAATAGAATTGATACATCATTCTTCCAGCAAACTTTTATGCATGCAGATGGAAGGACATATTCCCTTTATATCTGCCATTTGCTATCCAATGGCTCTTTTGTACTTTCCCAAAACTCTCAGCATCTTCTTCATTGCTACCCTCATCCTGATTCTTGGAGTTTGACTCTAGCAAGTGACCATTGCTATAGCTTACACAAAGCTTTTTCATCACTATTGAGTCCAGCATTTCTACAATAGCACACTCATCATCTTCTTCTCTGGATACTTCATAGCATTGAAAACATTAAAAATTATCTCTTAATCATTTACCTTCATCTTTAATCCTCCTTTTTACACACCAATCATACTCCTCCCAATAGTTAATTCCCAAAATTAGAGGCACTTCATTGTCGGCTTCATAGTCAAGGATGATAAAGTCAGCAGGAAAAATGAATTTATCCACTTTAACTGGCACATCTTTAATCTTCCCCTCATGATACATAATTGATCTATCAACTAACTACAAGGTGTTTGTGGTAGGCCCAGCTTCTCTAATTCCCAACTTTCTGAATATTGATAGCGGCATAAGATTAATACCAGCCCCTTAATCACACAAAGCTCTTCCACAATATGTACTTCCAATTGTGCAAGGAATTGTGAAACTACCTGGATCATTCAACTTGGGAGGGATCTTCTTCTCGAGGATCAAGCTGCATTCATGAGTTAAAGCTATGGTTTAAAATTCCCCTAGCCTTCTTCTCTTGGTGAGAATATCCTTCATGAACTTCACATAGTTGTGCATTTGCTACAGTGCTTCCACAAGAGGTATATTGATATGGAGTTGCTTCAGTATATCCAAGAATTTGTTGAATTGACCATCCATTTTCTTCTTCTATAGTCTTTTAGGAAAGGGTGGTAAGGGCCTTTCTACTTCAACTATTGGTTTCTCTATGGCTTTTGGTACTGTTTCTTACGATGCTGTAGCACTCGGCTCTGCTATATCCTTGCTAGAGCTATCTTCCTTTTTTCTGCTTTCTTATTTGTCATTTTTCTCTCCCTAAGGCTGAGCTGTGACTTTTCCACTTCTCAAGTGATTATCCTTATAGTGTTCTTTGCATTCTTGTCGAGGGTTCTCAATATTTCTTGGCAATGTTCCTTGGAGTCTTGAGTTTAGGGCATTAGCTACTTTCCCTACTTGGTGCTCAAAATTCCTCAGTGATACTGCCTGACTTTGAATCACTTCCTCATTCTTCATAATGTATTCCTTCAACAGGGTTTACAAAGAACTTGAGTGATCAGCTACTTGATTTTGCATTTGAGGTTGTTGTGGTGCAAATCTAGGATGATAACTGGGCTTGTTGTAGACATGTGATGGTCTAGCATTTTCATTTTGATTAATCAAAGAGAATTGTGGTTGTTGTCTCCACCCTAGGTTGTATGTATTGGAATAAGGATTGTTATTGCTCTAATTATTTCTGTTGAAATTTCCAACATAATTTACAGAAGTAGGATTGCATGGACAACTTTCAAATAAATGCTCTTCTCCACAATAGACACAAGAAATTTCTACCACTTGGTTAACTGCTTGCTTCATTGGTTGTGCTTGTTGGCATTGACTTTGTACTGTTGCAGCTCCCATACTCAAAATTTTTTATCATGTTTGTCAAAGATAACTTGGGCTGTCAAAGCATTAATTACATCCAACTCATGCACTCCTACAACTCTCTCTATTGTTGTAGCTGCAACTGCTCTAGCTGTAGGCCATTGATAATTGTTACTTGCAATTATTTCTAGAATCTCATATGCTTCAGTATATGACTTGGATAAAAATGGCTCCACTAGCAGAGGCATCAACCATCAATCTTAGAAGGTTTCAATCCATTGTAGAAAGTTTCAATTATATACAATGAGGTATGCCATTATGCGAACATTTCCTTAGCAAATCCTTAAATCTCCCCCATGCTTCATAAAGTGATTCATCCTCTAGTTGGTGAAAAGAGATGATTTCATTTCTAAGCTTAGCATTCTTGGTATGAGGGAAATACTTCATCAGAAACTTCTCAGCCAAATCATTCCAGCTATTGACTGAATCGGGGGTAGCGAGTTGAGCCATGCTCTAGCTCTATCTATCAACTAATAAGGGAACAACATCATCCTTAATGCATCTTCAGAGGCTCCAAGAATCTTGAATGCATCACATACCTCCATAAATAATCTTAAATGGAGAGTAGGATCTTCAGAGGGTTATCCATTAAATTGCCCAATGTTTCAGCATTTGGAACATAACTGAATTCAATTCAAATTGAGGTCCTTGGATTTCAGGACTCACAATGCCAGGATTTATAGCTCGTTGTTGCAATATGGAATAATCTCGTATTGACCTCTCCTTATCTTCTACTATCACTATGGCATTATTGCAATTATTCCCATGGTTTGCTTGATTATCATTTTGGACCATTTCATTGATAACGTCTTATTCACCATATGCAGCCATCACTGCTATAGCAGCTACACCCTTTACGTTCTCTTCTGATTTTTAGATCAAACTGGAAGCTCAGTACTTGCTGACAGCATATATAATAAATCAGTTTCCAAAAAATAAAGCAGGACAACAATCTCAATAACACTCACCAATTAAAATATATTTTACTTCAACAAAGATATTCTATCCCTACTCCCTAGCAACGACACCAAAAACTTGTTATGTGAAAATATGTCTCTACGCAAGTGCACATGTCTCCAACAAGTAATACGGTGATAAGTGAGTGTTGATCTCCACAGAGAATAGGGAATATACAGTATTTAACAAACCAAAACAAAGTTAATTTATAAGGAAAATGTTGTTGCAAATTTTTGAGTGATTTTGTTACTAAGTATAAAATGTAAAGTGCACAAACGAAAAGCTAAAATGTACTGACAGATGGATAGAGAAAGGTTAGTAAAATTGATGAGATATTCAATAGGAAATAGGGGGCTAGTATAGTCAAATCCCTTTTCATTTACTTTATCAATATTAATCCTTCTGATAATGTTACAGAACCTCAACCGCATTACCTTAGCTCAAAGCACACTAAACTGTCATTTTTGAGATCATCAAGTATAACCTAACCATCTTCGTATCAAAGTTTAGTCAGGTTGATCCTAACTTTCAGTCAAAGAGTTGCTACGTAAGTCCATATGTCTATGCAACTCATAAAATCCCTAAAGCTACATAAATCTATGCTCATGTATTTCCGATTTACACATTCACGCATTGGTTAAGTTTTTACATTACATTTAATCCTCTCAAATCTTAATTTAACTTGTATTCTATAAGAGATGGCCAGTCGCTAATAGAAATGAACATGCAACACACTTAAAACAAAATGCTAAAGAGAGCTTTGCAATAAAACATCATCAATATGATAAAGTAAAACTCAAGTTCAGTTTACCATACTAGACTTGGAGTGATTAGCTCATAATGAGATCTATTGCATAAACAGAATTATCTCAAATCCATTATTTCCTACATAATGAGAGAAATGGGTAAAGGTAGTGCAGAGATTGAAATGAAGTAAAATTAGAGAAAAGAATAAGAATAGACAAGTTATTCTTTGTTGTTGTCTTCTTCCCCTTCTTCCTTCCTCCTTTTCTTCTGTATGAAAGTTCACCTTTGTACAAGGTTGGTTGCTTCTCTTGGAAAATATCTCTCCTCCTTCTAAAAATAAAAGCCTTTATCTTATATAGCAGCGTCGGGAACTAGTGTTTCCTTTTAGCACATGGCACGCATCCAACACCTAAGAGAGAAGGGGACCACACATGGCGGGCGTTCAACACCTGGATAACAGTTTCTGATTCAAATGATTTCCCCTTTTCAAATTCAACACTAACTAGCCATGCTTCAGACCACCCAAGATTGTAGTGCACGACCAGGAGTAAAACAACCAAGACTTGATATACCATCAAAGAATAGAAAGCTTTGCAAATAGCCTTACACCAAAGAAACCCTAAAGCATTAAACTACTTAAGATCACTAAAAAAGCTAACAGGAAATTAAATCTAACCCTAAGAATAAATATTAAGCAATTAACTAAAAGAAAGCATAAAATCATCTAATATCGCTAAAACAAGCAAAAATTCGAGCTTAATGCTAAGATAACTATTTCTTAGAGGTACCAGCAGTGCCATGTAGAGTAAAAAAGATCGAATGGGACATGTTTAGGCTCAAATGAGACAAACTTGGATAAACAAGGATCTTTTGGGTGTAGCATGTACTCGAACGTACTTTAGGCACCCAATACACATTTGGGATATGAATTTGGAGTGGTGTGGTTATTTTAGATGCTTCTAGTTCCATACAGAGTCAAAAGGCCCAATGGGGCATGTTTAGGCCCAAATGAGATGAACTTTGATAAACTTCAACCATTTAGGCATAGCATATACTCGAACTGACTTTTGACACCCCAATAAATCTTGGATAAGAATTTGAAGTTTTGTTGTCATTTTAGGTGCTTCTAGTGCCATATTAAGTCAAAAAGACCCACTAGGACATCTTTAAGCCCAAATGAGATGAATTTGGCTAAACATGGATATTTAGGAATGGCGTGAACACGAACTGAATTCTAACAACTAATACACATTTGAAATAATAATTTGCAGTGTTGTGGTCATTTTAGGTGCTTCTAGTACTATACAAATTCAAAAATACCATATGGTACGTGTTTAGGCAGAAATTAGATGAACTTGGCTAAACTTTGATCTTTTGGGCATAGTATGTACTTAAACTGATTTTTGACATCCAATACACATTTGGGATAAGAAATTGGAGTGTCGTGGTCATTTTAGGTGCTTGTATTATCATACAAAGTCAAAAAAGCTCAATGAGACATGTCTAATCCCAAACGAGATGAACGTGGCTAAATTTGGATCTTTTGGACATAGCATGTACTCGAACTGACTTTTGACATATAATACACGTTTGGGATTAAAATGTTTAGTGTTGTGGTTATTTTAGGTTCTTCTAGAGCCATAGAAGTCAAAAAGATCCAATGGGACATGATTAGGACCAAATGAGAAGAACTTGGATAAACTTGAATCTTCTGGGTTGATTACATATTTGATCTAACTTTTGACATCCAATACATGTTTGAGATAAGAATTTAGAGCTTTGTTGTCATTGTAGGAAATTCTAGTGCCATACATATTTAGAAAGACCCAATGGGACATGTTAGGCCCAAATGACAAAAACTTGGCTAAACTTTGGTCTTTTGGGTATAGAATGTACTCGAACTGAAATTTCAAACCAATACATGTTTGGGATAAGAATTGGGAGTGTTGTTTTCATTTTAGACTCTTCTTTTGCCATATAGAGTAATAAAGACCCAATGGGAGGCGTTTAGGCCCAAATGTGACAAACTTGGCAAATCATTGATTTTCAGGACATAACATGTACTCGAACTAACATTTCACACCCAATATATGAACATGATAAGAATTTGGAGAGAGTTTGTCATTTTAGTTTCTTGTATTGCCATACGGAGTAAAAACTGGGACATGCTTAGGCCCAAATGAGACAAACTTCGATAAATATCGATCTTTTTGGGCATTGCATGTACTCAAACTTATTTTTTAGGCCAAAGACATATTTAAGATAAGAATTTGGCATATTATGATCATTGTAGTTGCTTCTAGTGCCTACAGAGTCAAAAAGACCCAATGAGGTTTGTTTAGGCCCAAATGAGATGTACTTGGATAAACTTGTATCTTTTGGGCAAAACATGTACTCAAACTTATATTTGACACTCAAACTTTGATCTTTTGGGCAAAACATCTACCAAAATGAGATGAACTTGACAAAACTTAGATATTTTAGTAGTAGCATGTACACGAGCTGACTTCTGACACCCATTATAGGCAAGGGATGAGAATCTGGAGTGTTATTGTCATTTTAGGTGCTTATAGGGCCATAAGGAGTCAAAAGGATGCAATGGGATGTATTTAGGCACAAATGAGAAGAACTTAACTAAACTAGGATCTTTTGGGCATAGCATGTACTCAAACTGACTTTTGAAACCCAATAAATGTGTTCGATAAGAACTTGAAGTTTTGTTGTCATTTTAGGTGCTTTTAGTGCCATACAGAGTTTTATGGTCACTGTAGGTGCTTCTAGTGCCCTACAGAGTTAGAAAGACCCAATGGGACATGTTGATGCCCAAATGACAGAAACTTGGCTAAACTTGGGTCTTTCGGGTATAGAATGTACTCAAATTGACTTTTCAAAATCGATACATGTTTAGGATAAGAACTTGAAGTTTTGTGATCATTTTAGGTGCTTCTAGTACCATAAAGAGTCAAAAATATCAACTAGGACATCTTTAAGCCCAAATTAGAGGAATTTGGCTAAATTTGGATATATTTTGGAATAGTGTGTATATGAACTGACTTATGACACCCAATACACATTTGGGATAAGAATTTGGAGTGTTTTGGTCATTTTATGTGCTTCTAGTACTATAAAAAGTCAAAAGAACCCTATGGTACGTCTTTAGGCAGAAATGAGATGAACTTGGCTAAACTTGGATCTTTTTGGGCATAACATGTACTTATACTAATTTTTTACACCAATACACATTTGGGAAAAGTAATTTGAGTGTCGCGATCATTTTAGGTGCTTCTATTTTCAAATAGAGTCAAAAAAGCTTAATATGACGTGTTTAATCTCAAACGAGAAGAATGTGGAGAAACTTCGATATTTTGGGCATAGCATGTATTTGAACTAACTTTGGACACATAATACACGTTTAGTATTAGAATTTTTAGTGTTGTGGTTATTTTAGGTTCTTCTAGTACCTTAGGAGTTAAAAAGCTCCAATGGGACATGTTTCGGACTAAATGTTCTGAACTTGGATAAACTTGAATCTTTTGGGTTGAGTACATACGTGAACTTAATTTTAACACCCAATACATGTTTGGGAAAAGTATTAGCGTTTTGGGGTCATTGTAGGTGCTTCTAGTTCCATACATAGTTAGAAAGACCCAATGGGACATGTTTAGGACAAAATGACATAAACTTGGCTAAACTTGGGTCTTTTGGGCATAGAATATACTAAGACTCACTTTTCAAAAGCAATGCACATTTGGGATAAGAATTTAGAGTGCTTTTTGTCATTTTAGATGATTCTTGTGCCATATAGAGTCAAAAAGACCCAATGGGACGCGTTTAGACCCAAATGTGAGCAACTTGGCAAAACATTGATTTTCTGGACATTACATGTACTCGAACTAACATTTGACAACCAATACAAGTATATGATGATACTTTGAAGTTTTATGGTCATTTTAGGTGCTTCTAGTGCCATATAGAGTTTTGTGGTCATTGTAGGTGCTTCTAGTGCTATACAGAGTTAGAAAGTCCCAATGGGACATGTTTAGGCCTCAATAACACAAACTTGGGTCTTTTGGGGATCGAATGTACTAGAACTCACTTTTCAAAATCAATACATGTTTGGGAAAAGAACTTGAAGTTTTATGGTCATTTTAGGTGCTTCTAGTACCATACAAAGTCAAAAAATTTCACTGGGCCATCTTAAAACCCAAATAAGAACTTGGCTAAACATGGATATTTTAGGAATAGCATGTACACGAACTGTCTTCCGACATCCAATACACATTTAGGATAGGAATTTGGAGTGTTGTGGTCATTTTAGGTACTTCTAGTAGTATACAGAGTGAAAAAGACCCTATGGTACGTGTTTTGGCAGAAATGAGATGAACTTGGCTAAACTTGGATATTTTAGGCATAACATGTACTTATACTGATTTTTGACACCAATACACATTTGGGAAAAGTAATTTGACTGTGTAGTCATTTTAGGTGCTTTAATTTTCATACGTAGTCAAAAAAAGCTCAATGAGACGTGTTTAATCTCAAACGAGATGAACATGGCTAAACTTGGATCTTTTGGGCATAGCATGTACTTGAACTGACTTTTGAGACATAATACACGTTTGGGATTATAATTTTTAGTGTTGTGCTTATTTTAGGTTCTTCTAGTGCCATAGGAGTAAAAATGCTCCAATGGGACATGTTTAGGACCAAATTAGATAAACTTGGATCTTTTGGGTTGAGTACATACTTGAACTAACTTTTAACAGCCAATACATGCTTGGAAAAAGAATTTAGAGTTTTTAGGTCATTATAGGTGCTTCTAGTGCCATTCATAGTTAGAAAGACCCAATGAGACATGTTTAGGCCAAAATGACACAACTGGACTAAACTAGGGTCTTTAGGGCATAGAATGTACTCAAACTGACTTTTTGTCATTTTAGGCGCTTCTTGTGCCATATAGAGCCAAAAAGTCCTAATGGGAAGTGTTTAGGGCGATGTGACAAATTTAGCAAATCTTTGATTTTCTATACATAACATGTACTCAAACTAACATTTTGACACCCAATACACGTATAGGATAAAAATTTGGAGTGTTTTTGTCATTTTAGGTTCTTGTGTTTCCATACGGAGTCAAAAAGGCCCAATGGAACATGTTTAGGCACAAATGAGACAATCTTTGATAAAAATAAATCTTTTGGCCATTGCATGCACTTAAACTTATTTTTGACACCCAGTACAGGTTTAAGAAAAGAATTTTGCGTATTATGATCATTTTAGGTGTTTCTAGTGCCATACAGAGTCAAAAAGACCTAATGAGGCATGTTTAGGCCCAAATGAGATGAACTTGGATAAACTTGTATCTTTTGGGCATAACATGTACACAAACTGATATTTGACACCCAACACATGTTTGGGATAAGAATTTAAATATTTTTGGCCATTTTAGGTGCTTCTAGTGCCACACAAAGTAAAAAGAAATCCAATGAAACATCTTTCTGCCCAAATGAGATGAATTTGACTAAACTTGGATATTTTAGTTCTAACATGTACACGAACTGACTTATGACACCCAATATATGTTTGGGATGAGAATCTTGACTATTGTTGTTATTTTAGGTCCTTCTAGTGCGATGCGGAGTCACAAATACCCAATGGGACGTGTTTAGGTACAAATGAGAAGAACTTAACTAAACTTGGTTCTTTTGGGCGTAGCATATACTTTAACTGACTTTTGAAACCAAATAAATATTTGGATAAGAACTTGAAGTTTTATGGTCATTTTAGGTGCTTCTAGTTCAGAACAGAGTCAAAAAATCTACTGGGACATCTTAAAGCCCAAATTAGATGAACCTGGCTAAACTTGGATATTTTAGGAATAGCATGTACACAAATTGGCTTCTGACAGCCAATACACATTTGGGGAAAGAATTTTGAGTTTTATGGTCATTATAGATGAACTTGGCTAAACTTGAATCTCTTTGAGCATATCACGTACTAATACTAATTTTTGACACCCAATACACATTTGGGATAAGAAATTCGAGTGTCATGGTCATTTTAGGTGCTTCTATTTTCATACAAAGTCAAAAAAGTACAATGAGACATGTTTAATCCCTAACGAGATGAACGTGGTTAAACTTAGATCTTTTAGGCATAGCATGTACTTGAACTGACTTTTGACACATAATATACGTTTGGATTAGAAATTTTAGTGTTGGGTTTATTTTAGGTTATTCTAGTGCCATAGGTGTTAAAAAGCTCCAATGGGACATGTTTAGGACCAAATGAGATGAACTTGGATAAACTTGGATCTTTTGGGTTGAGTACATACTTGAACTGACTTTAACACCCAATACATGTTTGTGATAATTTAGAGTTTTGTTGTCATTGTAGGTGATTCTAGTTCCATACATAGTTAGAAAGATGCAATGGGACATGCTTAGGCCCAAATGACACAAACTTGGATAAACTTGGGTCTTTTTGGCATAGAATGTACTTGAACTCACTTTGCAAAACCAATACAAGTTTGGAATAATAATTTAAAGTGTTGTTGTCATTTTAGGCATTTTTTGTGCCATATAGAGTCAAAACAACCCAATGGGACGCATTTAGGCCTAAATGTTACAAACTTGGCAAATCCTTGATTTGTTTAGACATAGCATGTACTCGAACTAACATTTTGACACCCAATTTGCGTAAAGGATAAGAATTTGAAGTGTTTTGTCATTTTTAGTTCTTGTATTGCCATACAGAGTCACAAAGACCCAATGGGACGTATTTAGGCCCAAATGAAATGAACTTGGCTAAACTTGGATGTTTAGGGCCTAGCATGTACTTGAATTGACTGTGACACCCAACACACATTTTGGATAAGAATTTGGAGTGTTATTATCATTTAGATACTTTTAGTGCCATACTTTTAGTGCCAGGGAAAAACGAGATGAACTTGACTAAATTTGGATCTTTTAAGGTTAGCGTACTTGAACTCACTTTTGACACCCAATACATATATAAAAAAATAATATTGAGTGTTATGGCCATTTTAGGTTCTTATAGTGTTATGACCCAATGAGATACGATTAGGCTCAAATGAGATAAACTTGGCTTTTAACACTCATTACATGTTTGAGATAAACATCTGGAGTGGTGTGGTCATTTTAGGTGCTTCTAGTGCTATACGGGGTCAAAAAGACTCAGTGGGACATGTCTAGGAAAAAATGAGACGAACTTGTATGTTTTGAGCATAGCAAGTACTCAGACTAACTTTTGACCTCCAATACACGTTTGGGATAAGACTTTGGAGTGTCATGGTAATTTTAGGTAATTCTACTATCATACGGGGTCAAAAAGGCCCTATTGGATGTGTTTATCCCAAATGATATGAAGTTGGCTAAACTTGGATCTTTTAGGAATAGTTACAACTTCAAGAAATTTGAGTTATCTATCTATTTTCAAGCTTATTTCATTAGAAATTTTAGGGAGATGTCTTGGTTTCAAGTCTTAATTGTTTCATTTCATTGTTTTAGCTATCTTTTTTAGGTCTAGCCACCTTTCTAGTAGGGTTCTAAGTAGGGAAATCGGCTGAGGAGATGTTGCAACAAAAGAAAACCTCATCATTGTAGCTGCACGTTTGCACACTTGACAGGTAGTTTTATCGTTTCATCCATTGGCTCTCCAAATGGTGAAAGGAAGCTCGCGCTCTAAAAAAGCAGTTATCTAGCTGGCGTTATTGCTTTCAAGGGGTCCCCCTCCATTGCTACTGTGCAAAAACTGTCCTCTTTGGAGGTTGAGGCCCTAATTTAGAGGTTCTATTTATAGAAGGTAAGTGTTCTTTAGTAAGAGATCCAACACCTTGATAAGAAATAGGAGACACAGTGTAGAGAAGAGAGAAGAAAAGGACAAAAAATGAAAGAAAGTACGCAACGATAAAGATAAAAAAGTGGATATTATTCCCCTAATACTTCTTCCATTTACATATTTTCCCTTCTTCTATTTAGTGTATCTTTTTCTTAAGCTTCAACTTCGAATATTTCAATGGTTATAACTGTATTTGAATCTGTTCCAAAGCTTATTATGAGCTAAAACTTTTAAGCTAGGATGGTTGATGAACTTTGAAGTTTTTATCCTTAATTATTGAAGTTCAATTTGTAAGTTTCTTAGTAGCATTCGTTCAAGTATTCTTAATGCTTATTCTTACTAATTTTCTGGGCATCATTTGAGAGATACATATTGGATTAAATTTTTGAAAGGTTTAATTCGGTTGATCTAACTTGATTGATACTTGTTGCTTGAATCTCAGTTATCTAAGTAATTATTGAGTGATATAGGCATATATAACTCATCTTGTAAGCCAACCAACTGGAATAATTATTGGGTAACACTAATCTCCAATTAGCTTAGGAATGAGTTGATTAGGATTGGATTTCATAGCTGCAAGGATGAAAATTTGTTGCACACACATGAGTTGAGGCTAATACTATTAGGAAGCTATAGCTTGAACAAATTTAGTCAATTATATTAACAACAAAGGGAATTAACCATGCTAGCTAACTTCACCATTGACTACACAATTATTACTCTTTTTACTTCGTTTATCATCAGTGTTACTCTATTTTACCCCATCTTTAATTACTGCCCTTCTACTTTACTTTTAGAGTAATTAAACCCCAAATTCATTATTATTGCATTTATCACCTTAGTTTAATGTTTGATTTGATTAATCGCTTTGTTTTCATCAATCCCTGTGGAGAATGACACTTTTTATCACTTTATTACATGTTAATGATACTTGCACTTGCGTACATATATCACACAACAAGTTTTTGGCGTTGTTGTTGGGGATTGAGTGAAAAACATAGTTACGTAGATTAAACTCAATCTAATTACTGAGCTACTGTATTGAAACTTTGCTAATGCCCTATTGTAGGAAATTTAACTTCATTTTATGTGCAGGCAACAACTACTCGACGTCAATTTTGACCCAAAAATTGATAGGACTTTAAGACAGTCAATAGAGAGCATAGAGGATTGATTGTCATGAGAGAGAAGGCAACTAATGAAGAAAGCGTTGTCCCAAATGAGAGCCAGAACCAAAATGTCAACCAAGCTAATAATGGTAACAATGTTATAGTGATGGTTGATGACAGGGAGAGGTCAATTAGGGATTATTCCATTCTTACCCTCAAGTAATGAATCCTAGAATATAAAAGCAGAGATTCAAGATCCATAGTTTAAACCGAAGCCTGTTATGTTCTAAATGTTACAAATTGTAGGGAATTTCAATGGCCTACCAAATGAAGACCCGCACTTGCACTTAAGGTTATTCATCATTGTTAGTGATGCCTTAATATCTCTGGAACTTTAGAAGATGTCTTAAGGATGAGGACGTTTCCTTACTCATCGTAGAGTTTGGTTGAATTTTCTACCCCTTATTCAATTAGTACTAGGAATGATCTTGCTGAAAAGTTTTTTATTGAAGTATTTCAACCTGCAAAGAATGCCAAGTTGAGAAATGATATCAATTCCTTTCATCAATTAGAGGATGATTATATGAGGCGTGGGAAAGATTCAAAGAGTTGCTAAGAAAATTGTCCACATCATGGTATCCCACATTACATGTTATACAGAAAGAACAACAACCCTTACTCCAATACCTACAATCTTGGCTGGAGACAGCCACTTATTTTTTCCTGGAGCAACCAAAGTGCAGGACCGTCAAACTCACAAAGTAGACCAACTTATCGTCCTGATTGTACATAGAAAGCTCAAGTTCATAATCCAATACCAACACAGCAACTTGTTACATTAAAAAGCCTATTGAAAGAGTATATAGGAAAGAATGAACCAGTGATTCAGAATTAGTCTGTAATGATTCAGAGCCAAGTTGTTTCCCTCAAGATCATAGAGAATCGGGTAGGAAAATTCTCTAATGCATTGAACACTAGACTTAAAAGCACTTTAGTCAAGAATACTGAGAACCCTAGAAGTGAAGGGAAGGAACATTGCAAGGAAATAAATTTAAGAAGTTTAAAAGTGGCAGCATAACCAATTGATAGATCAAAAATGAAACTTGAAAACAAAGTCAAGGAAGTAAGATAGTCAAAGGTAGTGGTAGAACAGACTACTACAGTGGCACCCCAACTTATAGAGCAAATAGTGGAAGAAAGAGTATAGAGGCTTTTGCGCCCATTTCCCAAAGGGCGCAAAAAAAGAAGTCGGATGGTCAGTTTAATAAATTCTTGGATATGCTCAAGCAGTTATATATAAATCTACCTTTGGTAGAAGCTTTATAGCAGATGCCAAACAATGTCAAGCTTATGAAAGACATTTTAACCAAAAAGTGAAGTTTAGGGGAATTCAAGACTATAGTTTTAACCCATGAATGCAACCTGATTTCGCTGAACAACTCCCACCAAAGCTTAAAGATCTTGGGAGTTTTACCATCCCTTGTACAATTAGTAAGACAAATTGTGGAAGAGCTTTATGTGACATGGGAACAGGTCACAACTTAATGCCATTGTCCATTTTCAGAAAGTTGGAAATAGGAGAAGCTAGACCCACAACTATCACTTTGTAGTTTGCTACTAGATGTTATGTTTATCCAGAAAGGAAGATAGCGGATGTACTGGTGCAGGTGGATAAGTTCAAATTTCTAGTAGATTTCATAATTTTGGATTATGAAGCAGATAAGGAAGTACCTATAATACTCGGAAGACCCTTTTTGGCTACAAGCAGGACAATCATTGATCCGCATAAGGGAGAACTCACAATGAAGGATCGCCTTCAATGTCTTCAATGCAATGAAGTATCTAGATGAGAAGGTGGAATAATGTGCATCTATAACTGTTATGGACTCTATAATCCTGGAGATGCACAACTGGCATCTTTTGGTTCAACCTATTGGGTGTAATGAACATAAAGCATGTGTATTGACATTTTAATATAAAATTTAATGAAATTATATTTTTCATATAATTATTTTTTTAAAGTATTGTTGAATAATTTATATAAATATCTGAAATCACATATTCATTAATGAGACTATGATCTTATATTAGTACGAGATAATTAAAATCATAGATAATGAATAAAATTATCAGCAACATATTAAAGTATAGAATCTTTAATGAATGGTTACTAGTACGGTTCACTAAGCATTATGAATGCATGTGATATAGATCTAGATAATTGATGTGGATAGACATTTTAGTGAAGATACTTTATATAGTAAGATTATATATGACACGGCCAATGAGAATTAACATTTTTATTAACTTACCATTTATCATAAATATTTTTAATACACATCAATCTAATGGTCATATGTAGATCATTCTGAATCTTGAGTAGTCATGAACTCCTATACATGTCTACTGGATCTTTTGACTCACTTGTTAAAATTTGTTTGTGACATAGGTTAGTGACTTTTGTTTTGAAGATTTAGTGATATGGATGGCTGGGAACATAATCGTACAAAATTTAGAATCCAAGCTTTCCTAATTGATCTTATATCGGTTGCCTTAAGTGTTGATTCTGGAACTGAATGGTTATTGAGCTCAAATTTATAATACGATTATAAATTGGTCATTCACTAGTGAATTAATAGTACTGAAGGATCAAGAGGTACTTAGAATGGTAAAATGGTAATTTTGACCAGCTTTAAATTACGATGACAGAAATACGTGAAATGATTATATCAAAGGACTACACGAGAATACTCTATAAATACATTCTATAATCTCTAAGAGTACAATTCTATATTTTTAGTATAGTAATAATAAAATTAATAAATAAGATTATTTAATTAAAGAGTTTAATTAGTAATCAGATTTATTGTAGCTTATGATTGTCGATCCATGGTCCCCAAGTCCTCTCTGTACTACATAATTTAGGGTGTGAATATTTCATAAATGAGAAAATGACTGACTTGCAGAAGGAATTTTTATTCTGGGGCAAGTACATAATTGAAAGATAATTATGTGTGATTAATTAATTAAAATTAATTAATTAAATTATTTATATTAATTTTCAGAAATTATATATAAATAATTATATCGATTAATTTGTTAATTATTTATAAGTGAGACAATAAATCTAATTTTTGAAATTAGATAATGTTGAATTATTATTAGATAATAATTCAAAATTTGAATCAACTAAATATGTTATTTGTGAACTCATAAATAAGTTAGTTGATACAGATAATCAGATAAGTTAATTTTGAATTAACTTATATCTAAATTTATCTGATTAAAATAAATATTTAATTTACAATATTTGTTACATGTCAATCATTGATTAAGAATCAGAGATTGACATGAACTACTACAATGCCACGTGGCACTACAGTAGTGGGCATGCAAGGCTATAGTGCCACACGACACTACAGTAGTGTCGTGAGGCACTATGAAGGCTCATGGAAACTACAGTGCCATGTGGCACTACAGTTGTGCACAAACTACAGTGAGTCCATCTGATTTGGTAATTTTGAAATTAAATATTATTTTCAGTTTATCTCTAAAAATATGATATGTCATTATCTAGAAAATATATAGATATTATTCTAACGGCCTCAGTGGTTGTTGCATTAGTTGAGAACTGTTGGTCAAAGTGTTGAGAACACAATCAGGCGAAAACTCTCTATGTGATTAAAAATTAATCAAAAACTCTAAAAGAATAATCATCTTATTCTCTCATAAGATTGTCTCACAAAATTAATCATTAACAGTAAATTTCTATATCTCATGTGTTAAGTACATCTAGAGACAGAAAAAAGTGTCTTTGAAATATTCTACATGCCCACACACATCCTAGTGTGTTTGAGGATTGGCTTGAAAGATCTTTGTGTGGATCTCGAAGTCCGTTGTTCGTGGAAACTTAGGATCATTGGTTGGCAAGGACGCTTGATATAGACTACAAGAGGTACATGATTCCTATCTATGTATATCTTAAATTTAATATATAAATATATAATGGATCATGATTGAAAATAGTGCTTCAATAAAAGTTTTTATTTTAGAAACCGTTGTGTCGCTTTTATTTTCTTGTATCAAAAAAGATTTATTTTTAATAAATTTTTAAAAGCCCTAAGCTTCCGCCGTGCGGATACTTAACACATGCTCATTTAGGAAAATAGAGTAGCATGGATATATTAGGTGTTTCTCTTATGGATTCAGACTACCATTTGGACATGTTTAGTATTAAACATGACTAATTTGTCAGAACATTAATCTTTTGGGCATAGCTTGTACTCGACTTGACTTTTCACACCAAATATATGTTTGGGATAAGAACATGGTGTGGTGAGGTCATTTGGATGCATCTTGTGTTGTAGTTTGTCAAGGGCCAAGACAACGTGTTTAGGTCTAAATGAGAAGAATAATGTTAAATATTTTGGTCATTGTAAACTGCCAAACTTTTGACTTCAACTAAATGTTCTAGACAAAACTTGGAGTGTTGTGATTGCTTTGGGTGCTTCTAGTCCCATATGGAGTAAAAAGGACCTCGTGCATCTTATTTTGGACCAAATGGGATGAACTTTGCTAAAAATGAATATTTTGGGAATGGCGTGGACTTCAAAAGAATTTTGACAAAAAAACTTATTTTGGATTAGAACTTAGTGCTTTATTGTAAATTTAGGTGCTTCTAGTGCCATAGTGCGTCAAAAAGACCTAATGGATAGTGTTTATGCCCAAATGAGATGAACTTAGCTAGGCTTGGGACTTGCTAGAATAGCATGACTAAACCTGACTTTTGACCCCAAAAACACATTTGGGATTAAAATTTGGAGCGTTGTGGTTTCTTTGGGTTCTTCTAGTGCCATGAGAGTAAACAAGATCTGATGGGACGTGTTTTTTATCAAACAAGACGAACTTGACAAAACTTCAAACTTTTGAGAATAGATTTACAAGAACTAAGTTTTTGGCACCATCACGTTTAGCTAAAAACTTAGAGCGTTATGGTCATTTTGGTTGCTTCTAGCACCATAGGGCGTGAAAATGACAAAAGGCGAACTTGGCTAAACTAGGATCTTTTGGGCATAGCATGTACTCAAACTGACTTTTGACATCCAATACAATTTTGGGATAAAATTTGGACTGTTGTTGTCATTTTAAGTTCTTCTAATGACATACGGAGTCATAAAAACCCAATAGGACAAGTTTAGCCCCATATGAGACAAACTTGGATAAACTTGAATCATTTGAGTAGCATGACTCTAACAGTCTTTTGAAACCCAGGACATGTTTAGGCCCAAATCACGTGAACTTGGCTAAACTTATAACTTTTGGGTAACTTTTGGGTATAGCATGTTTCAGACAATTATTTGGTGTGTTTTGGTCATTTAAGGTGCTTTTAGTGCCATACAGAGTCAAAAAGACCCAATGGTACCTATTTAGGCCCAAATGCGATGAACTTGCTAAACTTTGATCTTTTGGTCATAACATGTAATCGAACTAACTTTTGACACCAAAGTACAATTTTAGGATAAGAATTTGTAGTGTTGTTGTCATTTTAGATGTTTCTAGTGCCATAAAAAATCAAAAAGGCCCAATGGGATGTGTTTAGACCGAAATGAGAAGTACTTGGCTAAACTTGGATCTTTTGGGCATAACATGTACTTAAAATGACTTTCTACGATGAATACTTCTTTGGGATACAAATTTGGAGTGTTATGATCATTTTAGGTGCTTATAGTACCATACGATGTCATGAGACCCAACGGAACGTGTTTAGGCCCAAATGACTTTTGACATGAAATACATGTTTGAGATAAGAGTTTGGATCGTTGTTTTCATTTTAGGTTCTTCTAGTACCATTTGAAGTCAAAAAGACCCAATGAGACGTGTTTAGGCCCAAATGAGATGAACTTGACTAAACTCGCATCATTTAGGCATAGCTTGTACTCGAACTGACTTTTGACACCCAATACCATTTTGAGATAAAAAAAATTAAAGGGTTTAATCATTTAAGGCACTTCTAGTACCATAGAGAATCAAAAAGACCCAATGTGATGAACTTGGATATACTAGGATCTTTTGGGTAAAGGATGTACTCGAACTAACTTTTGACACCCAAAATAAGTTTTGGATATTAAGAGGGCTTTTGTCTTTTTAGGTGCTTTTAGTGTCATATTGAGTCAAAAACACCTAAAGGACGTGTTTAAGCTTAAATGTGATGAATTTGGCTAAACTTAATTCTGTTGAGCATAACATGTACTCAAACTGACTTTTGACACCTAATACAAATATAGGATAACAATTTGGAGTGTTTTGACATTTTAGGTTCTACAAATGCCGTACGGAGTCAAAAAGACCCAACGGAAAATGTTTAGACAAAAAATGAGACAAGTTTGGATAAACATGGATCTTTTGGGCATATGATGTACTTGAACTGGCTTTTGACACCCAACAAAGGTTTAAGGTAAGAATTTGGAGTGTTGCGGTCATTTTAGGAGCTTCTAGTGCCACGAGGAATCAAAAAACTCACTGGGACGTGTTTATGCCCAAATGAAATGAACTTAACTTAACTAATATCTTTTGGGCATAGCATATACTTGAACTGACTCTTGACACCCAATACATGTTTGGAATAGGAATTTAGTGTGTTGTCGACATTTTAAGTGTTTCTAGTTCCATGCAGAGTCAAAAGTACAAATAGAACATGTTTAGGCCCAAATTTGAGAACTTGGCTAAACTTGGAACTTTTGGGCATAGCATGTACTCTAACTGGTTTCACACCTAATACACGTATTGGAAAATATTTGGAGTTTTGTTGTCATTTTTGGTTGTTCTAGAGCCATAGGGAGTAAAAAGATCCAATGGGATTTGTTTAGAGGAAAATGAGACAAATTTGGATGAACCTGGATCTATTCGGCATAGCATGTACTCGAACAGAATATGGACACCCAATACATATTTAGGATGTGAATTTGAAGTGTCGTTGTCATTTTAGGTGCTTCTAGTGCCATGCGTATTGTCAAGACCCAACTAGACTTGTTTAGGACACAAAGAAATTGGCTAAACTTCAATCTTTTGGGCATAGCATGTACTCAAACTGACTTTTGAAAACCCATACATGTTTTCTATAAGGATTTGGAGTGTTTTTGTCATTTTAGGTGTTGATAGTGCTATATAGATTCAAAAATACCCAATGGAATGTGTTTAAGCCGAAATGTACTCGAACAAACTCGATGAAACTTTGATCTTTTTGACATACCATGTACTCGAACTAACAATTTGACACCCAATACACTTATAGGATAAGAATTTGTAATGTTGTTGTCAATTTAGTTTCTTGTAGTGCCATGTGTAGTAAAAAGATCCAATGGGCCATGTTTAGGCCCAAATGAGACAAACTTGGATAAACATGCTTTTGGCACACAATACACATTTGAAGTAAGAATTTGGAGCATTTCGATCATTTTAGATGCTTCTAGTGCCATACAGAGTCAAAAGATCTAATGCGGCATGTTTAGGCCCAAGTGAGATGAACTTTAATAAACTTGTATCTTTTGGGCATAGCATGTACTTGAACTGACTTTTGACATCCGATAAATGTTAAGGATAATAATTTGAAGTTTTGTGATCATTTTAAGTGTTTCTAGTGCCATACAGAGTAAAAAAGTTCTACTAGGACAGCTTTAAGCCTAAATGTGATGAATTTTGCTAAACTTGGATATTTTAGGAATATCATGAACTCGAACAGACTTTCGACGCCCAATACTTATTTGGGATAAGAATTTAGAGTGTTGTGATCATTTTAGGTGCTTCTAGTACTATATAGAGTCAAAAGGCACCCTAAGGGACGTGTTTAGGCAGAAATTAGATAAACTTGGCTAAACTTCAATATTTTGGGCATAACATGTACTCCAGTTGATTTTTGACACCCAATACACATGTGGGATAAGCTATTTGAGTTTCTTAATCATTTTAGGTGCTTTTGATGTAATACAGTTTCAAAAATGCTCAATGAGACGTGTTTAATCCCAAACGAGAAGAACGTGCTAAACTTGGAGCTTTTGGGCATAACATGTACTCGATCTGACTTTTGACACATAATACACGTTTGTGGTTATTTTAGGTTCTTCTAGTGTCACTAGGATCTGTTTAGGACCAAATGAGATGAAGTTAGATAAACTTATTTCTTTTGGATCGAGTACATACTTGAACTGGCTTTTAACACCCAATACATATTCGAGATAAGAATTTAGAGTTTTGTCATCATTTTAGGTGCTTCTAGTACCATATAGAGTCAGAATGAGTCATTAAGACATGTTTAGGCCCAAATGATACAAACTTCACTAAACTTGTGTCCTTTGGGCATAGAATGTACTCGAACCGACTTTTCAAAACCAATACACGTTCGGGATAAGGATTTGGTGTGTTGTTGTCATTTTAGATGCTTGTTATGTCATATGAATCAAAAAGACCCAATGGGACGTGTTTGGACCCAAATGTGACAAACTTGGCTAAACTTTGATCTCTGGACATAACGGTACTTGAACTAAGATTTTGACACCCAATACACGTATGTGATAAGAATTTGGAGTTTTGTGGTCATTTTAGGTTCTTATAGTTTTTGTGTGAAAATATGTCTCTACGCAAGTGCATGTGTTGCTAACAAGTAATATAGTGATAAGTAAGTGTCGATCACCATAGGGAATAGGAAATATACAGTATTTAATTGTCCAAAACATAGTTAATTCGTAATGAAAATGCTGTAGCAAATTGTTGAGTGATTTTGTTACTAAGTCTAAACTGTAAAGTGCACAAATGAAAAGCTAAAATGTACTGACAACTGGACAGAGAAAGGTTACTAAAGTTGATGAGATCTTTAATAGGAAATAGGATGCTAGTATAGTCAAATCCATTTTCATTAATTTATCAATATTAATCCTGCGTATACTGCTACAGCACCTAAACAACATTACCTTAGCTCAAACCACACTAAACTGTCATTTGTGAGATCATTAAGTATAACCTAACCATCTTCGTATCATAGTTTAGTTAGTTCTTACATTGATCAATTAATTTTTAGCCAATGAGTTGCTAGGTAAGTCCATATGTCTATGCAACTCACAAAATGCCTAAACCTACATGAATCTATGCCCATGTATTTCTGTTTTAAACATTCAAGCATCAATTAAGTTTTTCCATTAAATTATATCCATTTGAATCTTAATCTAACTTGTATTATATAAGAGATGGCAAGTCGCTAATAGAAATGATCATGCAACCCACTTAAACCAAGTTGCTAAAGAGAGCTTTGCAATAAAAACTAGATCAATATGATAAAGTGAAATCCAAGTTTAGTTTACCATACTAGCCTCAAAGTGAGAAATGGATAATGAGCACTATTGCAGAAACACAATATCTCGAATCCATTGTTTCCAACATAAAGAGAGAAATGGATAAAGGCAGTACAAAGATTGAAATGAAGTAAAAGAGAGAGAAAATAAAAAGAATATACTCTTTATTCTTTGCTCTTGTCTTCTTCCCCTTCTACCTTCCTCCGTCTGTCATCTTCCTCCTTTTCTTCTCTGTGCGGGTTCACCTTTATACGAGGTTGTCGTCGCCTTCTCTTGGAAAATATCTCTCCTCCTTCTAAAAATAGAAGCCTTTATCTTATATAGCAGCCTCGGGAACTATGGTTTCCTTTAAGCACATGGGCACGTGTCTAGTGCCTAAGAGAGAAGGGGGACCATAGGTGGCGGGCATTACGACACCTGGATAATAGTATCTAATGTAATTGATTTCCCCTTTTCAAATTTAGCACCAACTAACCACACGCCATGCCACTTGCCAAGAGGACAAAAGCAATCAGGACATACTATAGCATTGAAAAACACCAAGCTTTGCAAACAACCCTGCACCAAAGAAACCTTAATGTATTAAACTGCCTAAAATCACCATAAAAGCTATCAGGAAATTAAATCTAACCCTAGGACTAAATATTCAGCAATTAAATAAAAGAAAGCATTAACATCATCTAATATCCCTAAAACAAGCAACAATTCAAGCTGAAGAATTCTAAGATAACTCTAATTTCTGAGCGTTATCACACTCCCAATCCTAAACCATCACTCATCCTCAAGAGATGCGGACCTAAACTACCCAGATCTAGCCAAAAACACAACCAAAGATATTTGTGCAATTCAAAGCAAGCTAAAAGTTTTTAACTCTCTGGCCATTCTTCTACATCATTATTATGTACCTATCTTCAAAAACAAATTATTATCAACATGCTGACTTCAGACATAGACTAATTCCTTAAGGTTAGTGTGTGTTAGGAGTAGAGCCACTACTTCAGAATGCAAAGGATAGTTTAATATCAAGGTTAATGGTCCAAAGATCTCAAAATTAAGCAATCCTAACTCCACTAAGAAGAACATTCAATGAAAATACAACAAAGCAGGGGATAGATGATTATCATTAAGCATAAAAGGAAGTTAACAACTGCAATCCTTAATACCTTGGCTTCCTTCTCTAATTTTTTTTCAAGGTAAAGGATTAGAATCCCTATTATGTTAGTTTGCTTCCTTTTATGCGAATGCTAACATTGGTGATGAAAGCACCCGATTACTAAACAACAAAACCAACAAGGTTGCTACTTAAATTTTACGCATTGAAATCCTATAGCACTCTCATATCTCTGGCTTCCTTTTTACGTGAATGATAACACTTTTTGTGAAGGCACCCAATTTCTCAGTATCCTAAAATAGAGGAGTTCTTTTATCATTTTTCTTCAAACAAATCTCCTAAAAGCCAAAGGGATTTTTCAGCAGATTCTCATACATGATATTTTAAATACAAAGCAATTACAATTTTCCTCCTCAAATTTATTTTCTCCTAATAGCATACTTAGTATACTAATTTTAGCATAATAGGGAACCTAATTAGAGCCTTAAACATCACTTGGGCTTAAACTATCCTAAGCTTCCTAAACTAGCTAACTATCCTCCTAAGTGTAAAAAGATAAGCGAACTAGCTTATTCATCTGAAGTTCAGCATATCGTAATTTTTTTATAAACAAAATAGCCAAAAGCTAACAACATAACTTGCACAGAAAAAACACAAACAACTAAAAAAACATAAACAACTAATTATCAATCTAAAATTAAACATCATCAAAGAGAGGAAGGGCTACTCATTCCCCCAAACTTAAACCAGGCAGTGTCGTCACTACCAATCAAAATTATTCAGAAAAAGCTTTTATTATACAACCAAAATAAATACTGCTAAAGTAAAGAGGGAAGAGAAATGAACTCCCATTGTTGCTGCATACCACCATCTTTTACTGCTTTGAGGCACTTCGAAGGCAACACTTTTTTTTAGGTTTCCTTCAGGGCCGAAAGCTTCTTGTCCCCCGACTTTATCTTCTCCTACATTTTGTCATCCAGCTCCTAGTCCTTTTCAGCAATCTTTAGCTTCTTCTTTAACTTCTTGGTTGCAGTGGATACTATAGCAAAGGCCTTTTTCTCCAGGTCCTTGCTATTTCCTCTAGATGTTGTAGTAGATCTGCTTTTTTAACTGTTTTGGGCTCAGGGCTTGGTGTCAACAGCTTTCTTTTACCTTTGTCCTTGGGCTTTTTCTGTGTGGGCTTCGGTGGCTCTTCTTCTTCACTCTCTTTCTCTCCAAACTCTTCCTCTTTCTCCGATTCTTCTACTATTTTTCAACTTCATCTTGTTCCTCAACTTCTATTATCTCTTCATCAATCTCTTTTTCAGACTCTTCAACTATCCCACTCTCTTTCTCAACCACTACTCCGTCCTCCTCTTCTTTCTATTTTTCAACCTCTCTCTGCTCTTCCATCTCCTCATCCTCACTTCCTAGTTCATCTTTTTCTTTCCTTGCCTCTTCTTACTCTTCTTCTCTACCCACTTCCTCTTCTTGTTTTCCTTCCTCCTTTTATTCCTTGCTCTCATACTTCCAGGTTTGAAGAAGGATGATAGGAAAGGAAGGAAATTTCATGGCAGGCTTTGTGAATTCTTGTGAAGATGCTTCCTTAATGCTAGATCTCTTTTCTACACTTAGTTCCAATAGGCATATTGTTGCAGCTCTTGATGCTGCAACAAACTTATTATCCTCTTCTGAGACACTTTTTGAATCTTGTTTTCATCGTAAAGGGTGCACAACATCAAATAAACATCAATAGTGTCTGGTTCATAAGAGGAAGTACCTAGGGATGGGAGGAAGATGCTCCAACATCAGACCCACTTGGCCCTTTTGCTCTTCTCAACCTTAAATCTTTGAATGGCATACAAATTTATGGGACCTCTATTCACTAACCTCTCCTTATTCTACATAAAGGGTACATCATTAGCAACGCCAAGTTTTGCTAGGAAATAGTGAAAAAATAAAAAAACCTATTTCTAGGAACGACAGCCTTAAGTTCTCTTAACATAATATTTCCAACATTGATTGTCTTTCCAGAAAATATGGAATGTAGAAAAATTATTCTATCCAGAGTTGTAGGCAGGAAACGATTAAATATCCTAGCATTAGGGATAAGAGCAGTCCTCAAGATAGTCTTAGCCCATTTGGTCGAGGTACTGTGCCATTTGGTTCCAGGAATAAACAGGTCTTTCAGCATGGCTTATAAAATAGAGTCAGACACATTAGCTGCAGTAACAGAATACTCATCTTTCACATCAGATAAACCAAAAACAAGTATACTCAAAACTTCTCTGATTTACCAAAACAAAATACTTAGAAGTTACAACAATTTCTTTACCTCGCAGATTTACCTTTGATTCCTTTGGGTTAAAGTTTTTATAGAATTCCCGCACCAGTGGGATGAGAATGGGCTCGAGATGATTGCATAACTTCTCTCAGTCTCTCACTTAAATGATTTTAACTATGTCTTTTAGAAGTCCCAAAGATGGTCCAACTAGAAGAATAAATCCCATCTCCTTGTTGAATTTTCGAGTACAAACCTCCTCTTCATACTACTTTCCAGCCTCTTTGCTCACAAATCTATCTACCTCTAAATTATTTTCCTATATTTTTCCTTTTGGATTTAATGGGTTTGGAAGAAGACATTTTTGGACTGCTAGAGCCTCAGGAAAGAAAGGGTACTTGAGGTTGAAGGCGATGGGTTTTTGAAAAAGAGAGGGTTTCATGAAGGGCAAGGTAAGGACCACTTTCGCTTTTAATGGCACACGATGTACTTTCCCTTCAGCCACGTGGCTTGTTCCTTATCGCTCTATCCTACAACAGAAAGATAAAGGGCACTTTAGATTTTTAGAGGGGAAAATTTAAACTTTTCAGGATTTTGGATTGCTTTCTATCTAAAATAAAATGGTTAATTTATCTCTTGAGCTGGCGCATGCTAACGCTGCATATTTTTCAATTTTCGTAGGTGGTAAACAGACCAATGTCTGCTTCACTTTTTGCAAGCTGTTTCATTTGTGGGCCTCACTTAAAGCAATATCCTGTAAAATAAATCTCAAACACCTTTTAAGGATATAGTATCCCAAAATATCCTTAGCACGAGCTAGAATATCCCAAAGCATATTTCCTTAATCACAAGGTTGTTAGTACCAATTTAAAATAACCTAGCATTCACTAAGAACAAAACTAACTAAATTAAAATGATTTGGCCTTAAGCTTTCCTTAACCAAAGGAATAATATTATCTTTGGGCTGCCTCCCAAAAGCGCTTAGTTTTAAGTCTTCAACCTGACTTGGCCTTAAGATTCAAGGCTCACTAAGTTGAATTGAGGATTTTATAATATCTCCCTCATTCTCCCAATAATGCTTGACTCTTTGCCCATTTTCCTTAAACTCCTTCCAGATTTTTCATTAAGCAAGTCCACAGCTTCATGAGGGTATACTCTCATCAACTTAAATGGCCCAGACCACTTGGGCTTTAGCTTCCCAGGAAATAGCTTTAGCCTTGAGTTATATAACAAAACCTTTTCTCCTGGCTTCAATTCTCTATTCACTATTCTCTTATCATGCCAACTCTTTGTTCTTTCTTTGTAGAGCTTAGCATTTTCATAAGAGAACATTCTAAATTCCTCCAGCTCATTTAATTGTAATGCTCTTCGATTTCTAGCAGCTTGCAAGTCCAAATTTAGCTTCTTGATGACCCATAAAGATTTATGCTATAACTCTAGAGGCAAGGGTCAAGTTTTCCCAAATACCAACCCATAGGGAGACATCTCTAATGGTGTCTTCTAAGTTGTTCTATAAGCCCATTGAGTATCATCAAGTTTGAGGGACCAATATTTTCTGTTAGGGTTAACTACCTTTTCCAAAATTCTTTTGATCTCTCTGTTTCAAAGTTCTTCTTACCCACTATTTTGGGGATGATATGCAGTAGCAACTCTATGTTTCACTCCATATTTACCAACTATCCATCAAACAGTCTACTGTAGAAATGCATCTTCATCAATAATAATTGCCCTTGGTGTCCCAAATCTGGTAAGGATATTTTTCTACAGGAACTTGACCACCACCTTAGCATCATTTGTTGTCAATGCTACAGCTTCCACCCATTTTGATACATAATCAACTGCTACCATTATGTAGAGATTTCCATAAGATGGGGGAAAGACCCATAAAATCTATTCCCCAGACATCAAAGAGCTCAACTTCTAAAATGTTTGTCAAAGTCATTTCTTTCTTCTAGAGATATTCCATGTTCTCTTATGTTTGTCACATGCCTTGTCACTTCATATGCATCTTTAAACATTATAGGGAAATATATATCCTAACTGTAACACTTTGGCAGCTATTCTTGATCCTCTAAAATGCCCCCCATAAGGAGAAGAGTGCCATTGCTTTAGTATTCCCTACAACTCCTCCTCTGGTACACATCTTCTAAACAATTGGTCATGGCCTTGCTTGTTCAAAAATGGGTCATCCTAGTAGTAAGTCTTTACTTGTTGAAAGAACCTATTCATTTCTTTTGCATTGAAATCAGGGGCATGACTCTAGTAGCAAGGTAATTAGCTATAACTACATACCATGGGGCTTTTAATTTTATCAGTCCAAGAAACTGTTCATCTAGGAAGGTCTTTGCTTTCGCCAATTCTACTTCAGCTTTGACTTCTGTTTCAAGTCTGGACAAGTGGTCAGCCACTTGATTTTCAGTTTCCTTCCTGTCTTTGATTTCTAGTTCAAGCTCTTATAGAAGTAATATCCACCTAATTAGCCTAGGCTTTACATCCTTCTAAGCAATCAAATACATTATAGAAGAGTATTAAGTAAACACAGTCACTTAAGTGCCTATCGAGTATGATCTGAATTTATCAAAAGTAAATACAACTGCCAAAAGCACTTTCTCAATGGTGGTATAATTTAGCTAAGCATCAGTCCTACTAGCATAATAAATTGAATGGAATATTTTACATCTTCTTTGCCCAAGTACTGCACCAACTACAAAATCACTAGCATCACACATTAGTTCAAAGGGTAGCTCCCAATCAGGAGCCACTATCATAGGTGTCGTGATCAGAGCTTTTTTTAATGCTAGAAAGGCAGTCATACATTCAAGAGAAAAAATCAAAAACTCTATTTTGCTCTAGCAACATGCACAAATGTTTGGAAATTTTGGAAAAATCTTTAATGAACCTTCTACAAAAACTTGCATGGCCTAAAAAGCTTCCAATTCCCTTAACTGAATTAGGTGGGAGCAATTTTACAATTACTTCAATTTTTTCCTAATCAACCTCTATTCCTTTTAGTGAGACTCTATGCCCTAATACTATCCCTTCTTGGACTATGAAATGACACTTTTCCCAATTCACAACAAGATTTGTTCGCTCACATCTCTCTAAGACTCTTTCTTGCTTAGCGAAACATGCAAGATAAGACTCACCAAAAACAGAAAATTCATCCATGAATTCCAAGAGTCTGCTCCACAATGTCTATGAATATAAACATCATACATCTCTCGAAGGTTCATAATCCGAAGGGCATTCTTAGAAAAGAAAATGTTCCATACAAGTAAGTGAAGGTAGTCTTTTCTTGATCCTCTAGAGCTATGGCAATTTGGTTGTATCCTAAGTAACCATCCAGGAAGCAATAGTACTCCTTCTCTGCTAGCCTGTCCAACATCTAATCTATGGAAGGTAGAGGAAAAATATCTTTTCTGGTTCCCCTATTCATCTTGCAATAGTCCATGCATACTCTTTATCCAGTGACATTTCTACTGGGGATTAGCTCACTCTGTTCATTTGCAACAACACTAACTCCTTTTCTTGGGTACACATTGAACTGGACTCGCCTAAGCACTATCAGAAATTGGATAGATGGTGCCAGCATCCAACCATTTTATAATTTATTTCTTGACTACCTCCTTCATAATGGGATTTAGTCTCTTTTGTTGCTCAATAGAATTGCTACATCCTTGTTCCAGCAAAATTTTATGCATGCAGATGGAAGGACTTATATCTACAATTTACTATCCAAAGGATCTCTTGTACTTTCCCAAAACTTCTAGCAATTGTTCTTATGCTCCTTACTCAAGGATGAAGAAATAATGATGGGTAGGGTGTTATTTTCTCCCAAATGTGCATATTTCAAGTGGGCTGGCAGGGGCTTAAGCTCTAGCTAAGGTGGTACTTTAGTGGACGGCAAGGATGGTTTGAAGGTTTTTTCTGATTATTGTAAGGACTCAAGCTGTTTTCCAAATTTTTTAGTATTTTGCCAAGTTTCCACCCATGTAATCTCAGCCTCTTCTTCATTACTACCTTCATCCTGATTCTTGGAGTTTGACTCTGGTAAGTGACCATTGCTACAGCTTACAGAAAGCTTTTTCATCACTATTAAGTCCAACATTGCTACAACAGCACACTCCTCCTCTTCTTCCTCTAGATGATTCATAGCATTGAAAACATTAAAAGTTATCTCTTGATCATTTACCCTTATCGTTAATTATCCTTTTTTACACATCAATCCCAATCCTCCCAGTAGCTAAGAAAGGTCTTCTCAAAATTAGAGGCACTTCTATGTCGGCTTCACAATCAAGTATGATGAAGTCAGAAGGAAAAATGAATTTATCCACTTTAACTACCACATCTTCTATCTGCCCCTCAGGATACACAATTGATCTATCAATTAACTATAAGGTGATTGTAGTTGCCCTAGCTTCTCCAATTTCCTAACTTTTTGAATATTGATAGAGGCATAAGATTGATACTGACCCCTAAATCATACAAAGCTCTTCCAGAATGTGTACTTCCAATTGTGCAACGAATTATGAAACTACCTAGATCTTTTCACTTTGTGGTTTTAGGTATTGTTTCTTTCGATGTTGTAGCACTCGGCTACGCTATATCCTTGCTTGAGCTATCTTCCTTTGTTTTGCTTTTAGATTTCTTTTTGACTCTTCGTAAGGTTAAGTTGTGACTTTTCCACTTCTAAACTGAATGGCCTTATAGTGTTCTTTTCCTTCTCTTCAGGGGTTCTCAGTATTACTTGGCAATGTTCCTTGGGGACTTGAGTTTAGGGCAGATAATTGCCCCACTTGGTACTCGAAATTCCTCAGTGATATTGTCTGACTTTGAATCACTGCCTCATTCTTCACAATGTATTCCTTCATCAGTGTTTCCAAAGAACTTGAGTGATCAGCTACTTGATTTTGCATTTGAGGTTATTACTGTGGTGCAAATCTAGGGGGATAAGTGGGCTTGTTTTACACATGTGATGGTCCAGCATTTTGATTTGATTATCCAAAAGACGTTTGGATGTTTTCTCCACCCTAGGCTGTATGTATTGGAATAAGGATTTTTGTTGCTCTGATTGTTCATGTTGAAATTTCCAACGTAATTTATAGAAGAAGGATTTTTGGGATAGCCTTCAAACAAATGCTCTTCTCCATAATAGACACAAGAAATTTTTGCCACTTGGTTGTTTGCTTACTGCATTGGTTGTGCTTGTTGGAATTAACTTTGTATTTTTGTAGCTCTCATACTCAAATTTTTTATCATGTTTGTTCGAGATGAAAATTGGACTGTCAAAGCCGTGATTTCATCCAACTCATGCACTCCTGTAACTCTCTTTGTTGTTCTAGCAACAACTGCTCTAGTTGTAGGCCATTGATAATTGTTACTTGCAATTATTTCTAGAATCTCATATGCTTCATTATATGACTTGGATAAAATGGCTCCATTGGCAGAGGCATCAACCATCAATAAGGTATAAGAGTTCAATCCATTGTAGAAAGTTTCCAATTATATACAGTGAGGTATTCCATGATGTGGATATTTCCTTAGCAAATCTTTAAATCTCTCTCGCGCTTCATATAGTGATTCATCCTCTAGTTGGTGAAAAGAGATTATTTCATTTCTAAGCTTAGCATTCCTGGTGGGAGGGAAGTACTTCATCAAAACTTCTCAGCCAAATTATTCTAGCTATTGACTGAATCAAGGGTAGTGAATTAATCCATGCTCTAGCTTTATCTCTCAATGAATAAGGGAACAACCTCATCCTTAATGCATCTCTAGAGCCTCTAGAAATCTTGAATGTGTCACTTACCTCCATAAACAAAAGTAAATGGAGATGAGGATCTTGAGAGGTTAACCTATTAAATTGCCCCACTTTTATAGCATTTGGAACATAACTAGCTTTAATTAAAATTGAGGGCCTTGGATTTCAAGCCTCACAATGCCAGGTTTCATAGCTTGTGGTTGCAATATGGCATAATCTCGTATTGACCTCTCTTTATCATGTACTATTACTATGACATTATTTCCATTGTTCCCATGGTTTGCTTGGTTTACCATTCCAGACCCTTTCAATCATAACTTCTTCTTCACCAGGTGCAACCATCTTCTCTGTAGCAGCTACACCTTGTGTTCTCTTCAGATTTGTCTTAAGGTTCTATCTATCTCTGGATCAAACTAGAAGCCTAGTACTTCCTGCAAGAGTATATAATAAACCTCACTTTCCTAAAAATAAAGCAGGAAAACAAACTTATTAACACCCCCAAATTAAAAATTTATTTGGCTTTAAACAAAGATATCTTATCTCCACTCCCCGGCAGCGGCACCAAAAATGTGTTGTGTGAAAATATGTCTCTATGCAAGTGCACATGTCTCCCAGCAACTAATATAGTGATAAATGAGTATCGATCTCCATAAGGAATAGGGAATATACATTATTTAACTAACCAAAATAGAGTTAATTCATAAGGAAAATGTTGTAGGAAATTGTTTGAGTGATTTTGTTACTATTTAGTGCACAAATTAAAAGCTAAAGTGTACTGACAACTGGACAGAGAAAGTTTGCTAAAATTAATGAGATATTTAATAGGAATTTAGGGGCTAGTATAGTCAAATCCATTTTCATTTCCTTTATCAATCTTAAACCTGCTTATATTGTTGCAGCACCTCAAATGCATTACCTTAGCTCAAAGCACACTAAACTATCGTTTGTGAGATCATCAAGTGTAACCTAACCATCTTCGTATCAAAGTTCAGTCAGGCTTTACATTGATCAATTAATTCTCAGCTAAAGAGTTGCTACATAAGTCCATTTATCTATGCAACTCATAAAAATGCCTAAACCTACATGAATCTATGCCCATGTATTTCTGATTTAAACATTCAAGCATCGGCTACGTTTTTCCATTAAATTAAATCCTTTTGAATCTTAATCTAACTTGTATTCTATAAGAGATGATCAGTCGCTGATAGAAATGAACATGAAACACACTTAAATCAAAATGTTAAAGAGAGCTTTGCAATAAAAACAACACCAATATGATAAAGTAAACTTTAAATTCAGTTTACCATACTAGCCTAAAAGTGATCAGCTCATAATGAGCTGAAGTAAAAGGGAGAGAAAAGAATAAGAATAAACTAGTTATTCTCTGCTTTTGTCTTCTTCCCCTTCTTCCTTCCTCCTTATGTCGTCTTCCTCCATTTCTTCTATGTGTGTCAGCTTCTCTTGTAAAATATCTCTCCTCCTTCTAAAAATAAAGGCTTTTTATCTTTCATAGAAACATCGGGAACTAGGGTTTCCTTTTACCTTGGGAATGTGTCTAGCGCCTAAGAGAGAAGGGGACCACAGGTGGTGGGCGTTGCAGCACCTGGATAACAGTTTCTGACGTAGATGATTTCCCCTTTTTCGAATTCAGCACCAAACTAGCCACGCGCCAGACCACTCGCCAAGCTTACAGTGCACAACAAGGACTAAAGCAACCTAGACTTGCTATAGCATCGAATAATACCACTAGAAAAGCTAGCAGGAAATTAAATCTAACCCTAAGACTAAATATTCAGCAATTCAATAAAAGAAAGCATTGAAATGATCTAATATTGAAAAACCAAGCAACAATGCAGGCTTAGGAATGCTAAGATAACTCTAATTTCTTAGAGTCATCAGTAGTGCCATACATAATATAAAAGATCGAATGGGACATGTTTAGGCCCAAATGAGACAAACTTGGATAAACATGGAACTTTTCGGTGTAGCATGTACACGCACATACTTTTGGCACCCAATACACATTTGGGGTAAGAACTAGGAGTGTTGTTTTTAGATGTTTCTAGTTCCATATAGAGTCAAAAGACCCAATGGGGCATGTTTAGGCCCAAATGACAAACTTGGATAAACTTGTATCTTTTGGGCATAGCATGTATCTGAACTGGCTTTTGACACCCAATAAATATTTGGGATAAGAATTTGAAGTTTTGTGGTCATTTAGGTATTTCTAGTGCCATACAGAATCAGAAAGACCCATTGGGATGTGTTTGAGTCCAAATGAGATGAATTTGGTTAAACTTGGATATTTTAGGAATGGCATGAACACGAACTGACTTTCAAAAACTACTACACATTTGGGATAATAATTTGGAGTGTTGTGGTCAATTTAGTTACTTCTAGTACTATAGAGTGTCAAAAAGACCCTATGGTACATGTTTAGGCAGAAAATAAGATGAACTTGGCTAAACTTCAATATTTTGAACATAACATGTAATTACACTGATTTTTTATACCCAATACACATGTGGGATAAGAAATTTGCGTGTCATGATCATTTTAGATGCTTCTATTGTCATACAAAGTCAAAAAACTCAATGAGACGTGTTTAATCCCAAACGAGATGAACGTGGCTAAACTTGGATCTTTTGGGTATAGCATGTAATCGAACTGACTTTTGACACATAATACAGGTTTGGGATTAGAATTTTTAGTGTTGTGGTTTTTTTGGTTCTCCTAATGGCATAGGAGTCAAAAATCTCCAACGGGACATGTTTAGGACCAAATGAGACGAACTTAAAAAAACTAGTATCTTTTGGGCATAACATTTACTCAAACTGACACTTGACACCCGATACATGTTTGGGATAAGAATTTGAATTTTTTTAGTCATTTTAGGTGCTTCTAGTGCCATACAGCGTAAAAAGGATCCTATAAAAAGACTTTCAGCCAAAATGAGAAGAACTTGACTAAACTTGGATATTTTAGTAATAGCATATACGTGAACTGACTTATTACACCCAATATTTGTTTGGGATTATAATATGTAGTGTGGTTGTCATTTTAGGTGCTTCTAGTGCCATGCATACTCAAAAAGGCCCAATGAGATGTGTTTAGGAACAAATGAGAAGAACTTAACTAAACTTGGATCTTTTGGGCGTAGCATGTACTCAAACTTACTTTTAAAATCCAATATATGTTTGGGATAAGAAGTTGAAGTTTTGAGGTCATTTTAGGTGCTATTAGTGTCCTACGGAGTCCAAATTAAATTAACTTGGCTAAAATTGGATATTTTAGGAATAGCATGTACATGAACTGACTTCCAGCACCCAATAAATATTTGGGATAATAATTTAGAGTGTTGTGATCATTTTAAGTGCTTCTAGTACTATACAGAGGCAAAAAGACCCTATGATATGTGTTTAGGTAGAAATAACATGAACTTAGCTAAAATTGGATCTTTTGGGGATAGTATGACTTGAACAGATTTTTGATACCCAATAGACATTTGGGATAAGCAATTCTAGTGTTGTGGTCATTTTTTGTGCTTCTAGTAACATACGGAGTCAAAAAAACTCAATGAGATGTGTTTAATACCAAACGAGTTGAAAATGGCTAAACTTGGGTCTTTTGGGCATAGCATGTACTTGAATTGACTTTTGACACAATACATGTTTGGGATTAGAATTTTTAGTGTGAATTCTTCCAATGCAATAGGAGTCAAAAAAACTCCAATGGGACATGTTTAGGACCAAATGAGATGAACTTGGATAAACTTGGATCTTTTGGGTTGAGTACATACTTGAACTGACTTTTAACACCCAATACATGTTTGGATAAGAATTTAGAGTTTTGTGGTCATTGTAGGTGCTTCTAGTTCCATATAGAGTTAGAAAGACCTAATGGGCCATGTTTAGGCCCATATAACACAAACTTGGCTAAACTTAGGTCTTTTGAAAATACAATGTACTCAAACTTACTTTTCAAAACCAATACACATTTGGGATAAGAATTTATAGTGTTGTTGTCATTTTAGGCACCTCTTGTGTTATATAGAGTCAAAAAGACCCAATGGGATGTGTTTGGGCCCAAATGTCACAAACAACGCAAATCTTTGATTTTCGGGACATAGCATGTACCTCAACTAATGTTTTGACACCCAATACATGTATAGGATAATAAATTGGAGTGTTTTTGTCATTTTAGGTTGTTTTATTGCCATACAAAAAGAGGCGCAATGGGACATGTTAAGACCCAAATGAAACAAAATTTGATAAACAGGGATCTTTTGGATACTGCATGTACTTGAACTTATTTTTCACACCTAATAAACGTTTAAGATTATCATTTTACATGATTCTAGTGCCATACAAAGTCCAAAAGACACAATGAGACATGTTCAGGCCCAACGAGATGAACTTGGATAAACTTGTATCTTTTGGGCATAACATGTACTCAAAATGACATTCGACAACCAATACTTGTTTAGGATAAGAATTTTATTTTTTTTGTCATTGTAGATGCTTCTAGAGTCATACAGAGTCAAACAGATCCAATGGAACGTCTTTCAACCCAAATGAGAGGAACTTGACTAATGGGATGTGTTAAGGCAGAAATAAGATGAACTTTGCTAAACTTAGATCTTTTTGGCTTAGCATGTACTTGAGCTGATTTTGACACCCAATACACATTTGGTATAATAAATTGGAGTGTCGTGGTCATTTTAGGTGTTTCTATTCTCATACAGAGTCAAACTAGCTCAATGAGCCGTGTTTAATCCCAAACGAGATGAACTTGACTAAACTTGGATCATTTTGGGTATAGCATGTACTTGAACTGGCTTTTTTCACACATAATACATGTTTCATATTAGAAATTTTAGTGTTATGGTCATTTTAGGTTTTTCTAGTGCCATAGGAGTCAAAAAGCTCCAATGAGACGGACTTGGATCTTTTAGTGTGGTGGTCATTTTAGGCGCTTCTTAGGCTATAGAGTCAAAAACCCCAATGGCACGAATTTAGGCCCAAATGTTAGAAACTTGGTAAATCTATGATTTTCTGGACATAGCATATACTCCAACTAACATTTTGACACCCAATACACGTATAGGATAAGCATTTTCCCATCAAAAAGGCCCAAAGGAACGTGTTGAGGCCCAAATGAAATTAACTTAGCTAAACTTAGATCTTTTGGACATAACATATGCTCTAACTAACTTTTCACACCCAATATACATATGAGAAAATAATTTTGAGTGTTATGGTCATTTTAGGTTCTTATAGTGCGCCATATAGAGTCAAATGATCCAATGAGATATGTTTTGGCCCATAGGTGTTAAACTTAGATCTTTTGAGTATAACATGTACTCAAGATGGCTTTTGATGCCCAATACACATTTAGAATAAAAATTTGGAGTGTTGTGATCATTTTAGGTTCTTCTAGTGCCATATAGACTCAAAAAGACCCAATGGGGCATGTTTAGGCAAAAATGAGATGAACTTCGATGTTTTGAGCATAGAAAGTACTCGGATTGACTTTTGACACGCAATACATGTATGGGATAAGAATTTGGAGTGTTGGGGTCATTTTTGGTGCTTCTAGTGCCATATAAAGCAAAAAACTCAATAGGATGTTTTTAAGCCTGAATGATATAAACTTCTTCTATTTGCATCTTTGCCCTTCTTCTATTTAGTGTGTCATCTTCTTTAGCTTCATTTCTTCGAATATTGCAATGGCTGTGATCGTGTTTGAATCTATTCTAAAGCTCATTATGAGCTAAATATCTTAAGCTAGGATGGTTGATGAACTTTGAAGTCTTAGTAGCGTTCATTCAAGTATTCTTAATGCTTATTCTTGCTAATTGACTAGGCATCATTTTGAGATACATATTGGATTAAATTTTGGGAAGCTTTAATTCGATTGATCTAACTTGATTGATACTTGTTGCTTGAACATTAGTGATATATGTAATTATTGAGTGATATAGGCATACATAACTCATCTTGTAAGCCAACCAATTGGAATAATTAGTGGGTAATGTTAATCTCACATTGGATTAGGAATAAGTTAATTATGATTAAAGTTATGGAAATTTGTTGCACACACATGAGTTGAGGCCAATGTAATTAGGAAGATATAGAGGATTAAACAGATTTAGTCAATGATATTAACAACAGAGGGAATTAACCATGCTAGCTCGCTTCACCATTGATTACACAATTATTACTTTGTTTTACCTCATTTCTCATCATTGTTACTCCATTTTATCCCATCTTTAATTACTGCCCTTCTACTTTACTTTTAGATTAAACCCAAATTCATTGTCGTTGCATTGATTAATTTAGGTTTAAGTTTGATTTTATTAACTGCTTTGTTTTCATCAATCCTTGTGGAGTATTTCACTCTTTAATCACTTTATTACTTCTTAATGATACATGCACTTGCGTACATATATCACACAACAAGTTTTTGGCACTGTTGCCGAGGATTGAGTGAAAAACTTAGTTACATAGATCAAACTAAATCTAATTAGTAAGCTACTTTATTGAAACGTTTCCACTGCCCTGTTGCAAGAAATTGGACTTCACTTTATGCACAGGCAACAACTACTCAACTTTAATTTGGACCCTAAAGTTGATAGGACTTTAAGACAGTAAATAGAGAGAACAGAGGATTGGTTGTCGTGGGAGAGATGGTGACTAATGAGAACTAGAACCAAAATGTCAACCAAGCTAATAATGGTAACGATGTTATAGTGATGGTTGATGACAGGGAGAGGTCAATTAGGGATTACGCCATTCTTACCCCTCAAGTAATGAACCCTATAAAAGATCTAGTAGACATGCATAGGAGTTCATGACTACTCAAGATTTAGGCTGATTTATATGTGATTATCAAATTCATATGTATTATATCTTTATTATTATATCTTTATGATAAACGGAAAGTTAATAAAGTTATGAGTTCACATCGATTCTGTCATATATAATCTTATTATATAAAATACTTTTACTAAGATATATATCCACATCAATTATTCGGATCTAGATCACATGCATTCATAAGGCTTAGTGAACCGTATTAACAACTATTCATTAAAGATTTCATACTTTAATATGTTGCTGACAATTTTATTCCATTATCTATGATCTTAATCCTCTCGTACTAATACAATATCATAGTCTCATTAATGAATATGGAATTTTCATATATTTATATAAATTATTCAACAATAACTTAAAAGAAAACCTATAAAAAATGTATTTCCAATAAATTTCATATTAAAATATCAATACACATGCTTTGAGGGCATTACCCCCAACATGAACTAGTCTAAGACATTTTGTCTTACACTCTTGATTCTAGTTTTGTCTCTCAACGAAAGCATCAAATTATAAAGGAACTTTAATGTATTAAAATAAATGAGAGAAAATAATATAGATACCATAAATTGATCATATTTATCTATTCTCTTTTTGGGTTACGTTAGTCTCACTTCATATGCAAAAGTTATGAACAAGTTCGTTAAACAAAACCTTATCTTCACATGCAGAAGTCATAGTCACCAACTCTTGTTTAGTTAGGTCTGCATTTAATTCGAAGTTTGGGTGAGCTCCCCCTTCTATGGTAGTTTAATTTCTTGTTTAGAGTTGTACCTTGGTGTTGGTTTATCAATAAAAATTTATGTTGACTGTCAAGACAAAAGATAGATGTTCGCAACTTTATTTTGTGTTTTTTTTGGGTGGAACGAGTTAATATCATCATCAGGACAAGATTGACAAGATGAGATGAATTTTTTCACTCCCATCTTGAGCGTCTCATCTCTTCAAAATGTTGACCGGTCAGTAGGATGGGAATGATTTATGATTGACGTGAAAACCCATCCTGGTCCATCTCATAGGCCTGGTCCTCGGGATAGGCCTTCGGACGAGACAAAGAATCATGTAACAGTCCTTTTATTTTTGCTTGAATTTTAATATTTCTTAACCATTAGTATTTTATGAATAATATTTATTTTAGAGAAGAAAATATCTTTTAACAAACTAATAATAATGTTGATCAAGATGATAAACTATTAGTAAAAAAAACTATTGAATGATTTAATAAGAAAATTATTAAGACGATTACTTGTAGGATTAAGGCTTGGGAGGCCAAACATCTACCCTTTGCTGGCAAATTATAGCTTATCTAGTTTGTCCCTATGGTTACCCAGGGTTTTTGGGCTGGGTTGTTTATTCTGCCAAAGAGGGTTTTAAGTGACATCCAGTCCATTCTCAGGAAGTACCTCTGGTCAGGTAACTCTATGAGGTACACCAGTTCCAAAGTTTGTTGGATGGATGTCTATCAACCTGAAGAGTACGATGGCATGGGCTTAAAGGGTTTGTTGCATGGAATTCAGCCACCACTACAAAGCACTTATGATACTTATCACTATCCCTAATCACTCCTTATAGAGCAAGTGATGTTAGACCCATCTTATTAAGAATGGCACTATCTTCACTGTTAGGGTGCCTAATGATTGCCCTTGGATGTGGAGGAAACTTGCCAAGGCTAGAAATTGGTTCACTGATTGTTGTTATGTTAAAATTGGTGATGGCATGGAAACTTCCCTTTGAGGAGACCATTGGCATAAGCATGGTGTTCTTCTGAATTGGTTTGGGTGGAGCTTGACCCTTGATACTGGCTGGATTATGGACACCAATATGAGTATGGTTATTAGGGATGGCAACTGGAACTTGCCTATTACAAACTCTTCTGCTCTGGTCTCCATCAAAGAGGCCTCTACCAACATGCATCCCCCTTTAAGAGCTACTGCTGATAGGTGGATATAGGACCCTTCTCTTGATGGTAGGCTCTCTACCTCTTGTTTACTGTGTGCTTAGGCAAGATGCTTCAAAGTTGATTTGGGAAGGTTTTGTTTGGTATTTTTGTAATATCTCAAAGCACATTTTCATTAGCTAGCTTGCATGCAGCGACAGGCTCTCTACCAAGGACACGCTTCTTAATTGGGGTATCCCTATATATCATGACTGTATTCTTTGTTGTAATCATGTTGAGAGCAAGGATCACTTATTTTTTTATTGTTCCTTTTCTAGTTATATTTGGTCAACTATTACTCAATCTTGTGATCTCAGTTGTAATGCTTCTTGCTAGGATCAAATGCTTGAGTGGCTAGCAACCAATAATAAGAAAAATGACTTTAGGAGCCTTATTATTAAGCTTGCTTTTAACTCCTTTATTTATAATATTTGGGGTGAGAGGAATGCTAAGGTTTTTGAAGAGAAGGTTAGGGATAGGGTAAGTATTGTTAATGATGCATTCCATTCTCTTGGAGATAGACTATGGAACTAACACTTCTTCCCTGACTCCTCGACAAATAGGTGGCTTGTTGCTAGTTGGAGCCTCCCTCCCCACTTAGTTGGTAATCCTCCTTGAGGTTTTGGTGCTTTCCTAGGATACGCCCCTTGTAGCTTGTATTTTATTTTTCTATTAATATATTTGGCCTTTATTAAAAAAAGAAAATGGAGTGCTTAAGTGTTTGAGAATAAAGTAATATCTTTGTTTGTTTAGTAGTTTTTGTCAGAGTTTTTGTTCAAGTTTTTTACCAGTAGAGTATCAAATATCATGTGTTCGTCCAATGTTACACCTCTAATCTCCTTTTTCGAAAAGTTGCATTGTCCTAAATGCATTTTTGTTTATTGTGATATGAATAATTAGTGTACTACAAGTAGTTGTGTTCCTATAGTGTCATTTACATCCCTTAATAAAGATTCAAGAATGACATATCCCATCAAGAATGACAGAGCCCAGTTCACGGGCGTGCGCGACAAGCCCGAAGGATGGGTCTACACGGTGGGTCTTTCGGGACGGGAGATGGGACAAATATCATTTACCGTTTAAAATATCAAGTCAATCATTGCCCGAACAAGTTGGGAATGGGTGAAATATTCCCAAATTTGAGATCGGGATGGGTTTGTTCCTGCACGAGACCGAACGTGATTTCAGGATAAGTATTTTTTTTATAACCCTTAGAGCCGTAACTTCAGTGGCATTTTGTTTGGTACGAATTACTTCATGAGATGGTTGGGATTCTTCGATGGCTATTTGGTTGGTCATGTTCTCAAATAGAAAAGGAAATATTTTAATGATTAGTTATCACTCCAATTATTATTTGAATATTTATGATGGTAGGAATTTAATAAAGTATAAGCTTAAACTTTTCTCGATAAATATAAAGTGCCTACCTCATTCATAAGATATTTATTCTCTAGCTCTTTAGCCTTGCTATCAAAATTATTACAAGGTTAGGGTTGGAGTCTAATTACTAGGCACCACACCAATACAAAGTTGATATTCATGTCTTCACTAATTTTCTCTTAATTCTTAGATTCATCATGAAGTTTTCAGATAACACGTTACAACACCTATGATAGTAGATTTGTCATAGCCTGAAAAACTTGTCTAAGATTTACATCAATATTTTACAAAAAAAGTTCATGGAAACTAGGTCAAATTTTCTTTAAAGGAAGCATATACAACTCCTTACTAGATACTCTTAGGAAGTATGAAGATGCTTCAGGAATTATGATTACACTTTTGGTCAACCAGTCACATCTTAAAAATCAACTAGGTTTACTTTAACATTTTATGTGAAAATCTCACTGAAGCTTGATCAAATATTTTTAAAGGAACGCTGCAAATAATAACCAATGACTGCAAAAATAAAAATGATGAAAATTGTATAAAAATAATTAAACTCTAATGTTTTTTTATAGAAAATGACTTTTTTCCCGTGCCAAAAAATCTAAACATCTTCCATATTAGACACATCATCTTTAGATAAAATTTAGAATAATGGATTGGGTATAAAAACAAACTCAATACGCAAAATTTTTCATACATAATATTACTACAATTATAATCATATCCGGTATATATCATTCATTATGAACTTTCATATTTTCTTATAGAATTCGCTGGTCAACTTCCATTATAGCTCACCATCACACCCAATTACATTAGAGTCACGTACAAGTGTCTTTCTGCACGAGTGTCTTTCTGCACGAGTACCTTTCTGCACCTTCAAGAAGGTGGAACTATAACTAAGATACCTTCCCACAAGTAGTAACCGGAATATATACAGAGACCATCTCCCGAAGGATAAGAAAAAACGAGGTGATCTCCCAAAGGATAAGGCAAAAAGATACCCTCTCCCGAAGCATATGGCAAAAAGAGACCCTTTCTGAAGGGTGTGAAATAAAGAGGACAATAATGAGTACGTGACTCTAATGGAATAAAATATTTTATTTATGTTATCATGCAACATTCTATCTTATCTTATCGCATTTACTTTCTCAAAATCAAGTTCACACATTAAAAGAATATCATAAGATTGCTATGACAAAAATGAAAGAGACATCAAAGACGATAATCATCACTCAAGAACAAACATAGTTTTATTCTAAATTTTCACAGACAACACACACAAAGTTAGATATGCAAAACTTCACATAATTGACCACCTTGTAGGAATATGTTAAACAAGAAAATCTCCTAAATCAAAAATAATTCCATCCTCCCTTAGAACAATTTGACATACGAGTTTGATTTGAAAACTAAGGCCATGCCATAACGTTTGGTAAAATGTTGACAAATATTAAATTTGTAACCAACTACACACTATGATACATCAAAATTATTTCTTTAAATTTGTGTAACACTTCTTTTTTAGGATGTCAAAGTATGGAAAGTTGATAGATATGTAAAACTGTTTTCGGCCAAAATAATAAAATTCAAAGGCCATTTCAGCATTTAAAGATCATAAAAAAGTTCTAAAAATTATCAGTGCTAACATGATCTCAAATTCTACAGTAAAATTTTTAGATTAAAATGACTCGATATTGATAAGAAAATAACCTAAATCTCAAAGATCATAGTGCTGTTTTTACTATATTCAAACAACAAAATTCAACATTTTTAGTAAAATACGTGGATCCTGTTTTTCTCTAAATTCTTCACAGTAACAATATTGACATGTTGAGAATATATCTAAAAGTTTTCAAATTAAAATGATTTCATTTGATTTGGGAAATAATAAATGTTTCATATGCTGTTAGAAAATCAGTTTTTCAAAAACTATGCTCGATTGTTTTTTTAAAACTGTTTGAACACTTTTCTGAGATACTTCTAGAGGGTATGAGAACCATAAAAATAATATAATTTCAAATATTTGTAACGTAAAGAGTAAAATATTCAAGAGAACTTATCAAATAAATTTTTTATTTTAGTGAAACGTAGGGCACAATTTTCAAACAATGTTATCAAATATGAAAGACTAGTAAATTAAAACCTCAAAAGATAGAACTTTTAAAATTGTGATTTTCCGAAGAAAGCATTCTTTTAAGACTATCTTTCGACTAACACGTATTTCAAACCTTAAACTTCATTAGTGTCAAAAAATATCCTGGATCCTTTTACAGCTCGCTGTCAACAAAACATGTACAAATGACTCAAGCGAAAACAAGAAAAAGGCAAATGGCCAGAGAAGCTAGTTTGATCGAGGTGGTTATCTTGAAGAAAGTGAGAATGATGACAGAAAATGTGAGAAAACAAAATGGTTTCTCCCGGCTAAAAGTGGAGTTCAAACAGATTCGATACCATTCAATTTTTAAATGACAAAAAATTATGATACGCCATATCATAATTTTTTTATTCACCTTCGCTGTTTAGTTTTTTTTTTTACTTATATATCGTAAAGGAGATGAATTGAAATAATCTTAGTGGTATTTTAACTTGAAGGGGAAAAAAACTCCTACTAGAGAAAAAATCCTAAACAAAAGGGAAGAGATAATTTATTTAGAATATCACAAATTCCAATTGCCCTAATTAATCCAACTAGAGTACTCACTGAAAATATTAGGTCTTACATCCCCCCTCCTTAAGAGAATTTCCGTTCTTGAAAATTGTTAGAATCAAATTTCAAAAAAGATTGAATGGAGAGCCGGAATCACTTCCTCTAGTTCTCACGTGGTTTCTTTTTTATGATGGTTTCTCTAAAATTCTCCGTGTCCAGTATTGGGGTAGGAATTTCCCCATAAGTTAGATCTTCACATAAATAAAATGACTCATAATGAGTACATATGATTGGTCAGAAACGTACTTACGCGTCATTGAAAGTTACATAGTAAGGCAAAGCTAAAGGTAGAGTTACATAGTAAGGCAACAACCCCAAATCATTCTAAAACCTGAAAATGACCAATAAGTGAGGCTAAGTTTTCCATTGTGTTAGTTAATAAGTTTGTACTTCGCGTATAATGATTCTGACGAATAAAACAGTTTTTTCCCGAACTCTTTAAATGTTAGTTAAATGTCTATTTGTCTTTTAAAATGCATGTTTTTTAATTAAAAACTATTATGGTAATATAATGAAAACGTTTCATACACGTTTAATGTATTGCATATTATTGATGGAATTTCAATTTTTTAACTTAATTTTGACCTGTATATTTTTCTTTTTCTTTTTATAAAGGTAATATATTATGAGAAAAAGCAACAAACTACAAGGGGCATACTCCGTATTTTTATCATAACTGAATTTCCTAACTTAAAATACTTGTCTAATCTTGGAAAAGTGCTTGAAAGATGTGAAGAGACCAATTTAGTTTTAAACTGGGATAAATGTCATTTCGTGATCCAAGAAGAAATAGTCTTCGGACATAGAGTCTCATTAAAAGGAATAGAAGTGGATAAGGCTAAAATAGAAGTCATTGAAAAGCTCCTTGCTCCTAGCTTAGTAAAAAGAATTAGGATTTTTTCTTATGAATGTATGTACGCTTTTCTTGAGCTGAAAAATGCATTAGTCACAACACCTGTTATAGTAGCACCTGACTGAGAGCTACCATTTGAGCTTATGTGTGATGCTAGTGATTATGTTGTGGGAGCAGTGCTAGGAAAATGAATGCAAAGTCTTCTATTCTATTTATTATGCAAGTAGAACTCTGTCTGAAGCACAATTGAATTACACTACAACTGAGAATGAGTTTTTGGTTGTTGTTTTTGCATTTGATAAATTTAGAGCATATTTAATTGGTACAATGGTAACTATTTTCACTGACCAATCTGCTATTAAATATCTTATCTCAAAGAAAGATGTCAGGCCTCAGCTTATTAGGTGGATCTTGTTGTTATAAGAGTTTGACCTCGAGATCAAGGATAAGAATGGAATTGAGAACCAGGCAGCAGATCACTTGTCGAGGCAGGAAATAGGGGACAAACCTGTAGCAGACTCAGCAATAGTAGAAACCTTCCCAGACGAGCAGTTACTAGCAATTCCAATAGATAAAAGCGTACTATTGGGATGATATGTATCTTTACAAGTAAGGCCATGATCAGATGTTTAAGAGGTGTGTCCCAGAGGAAGAGGTCTAGAGCATACTACAGCAGTGCCACTCCTCACCTTATGGAGGAAATTTTGGTGGGTTGGGAATAGCTGCTAAGGTGCTTCAATCAGGATATTTTTGGCCTTCACTTTTCAAAGATGCTAACTAAGTGGCTAAAAACTATGATAGGTGCCAAAGAACAGGAAATATATCTTCAAGACATGAGATGCCTTTTAGCAACGTCATGGAGGTTGAGCTTTTTGATATATGGGGTATAGACTTTATGAAACCCTTTCCCCCTCATTTAGAAATTTGTATATACTTATGGCAGTGGATTATGTTTCAAAGTGGGTTGAACCTGTAGCCTTATCAACCAATGATGCGAAAGTAGTGATCAAGTTCATTCAGAAGAATATTTTTACTAAGTTTGGGACTCTCGAGCAATTATCAGTGATGAGGGCATTCACTTTTGTAATAAGCTTTTTGAAGGGCTTCTATCCAAGTACGGGGTGAAGCATAAGATTGCTACAACATATCACCCACATACCAGTGGGCAGGTTGAATTATCAAACAAGATGATCAAGAGAATTTTGAAAAAATTGGTTAATCCAAGTAGGAGAGATTGAAAATGATGCATTGTGGACATATAGATTTGCCTATAAGACCCATTTGAGAATGTCTTCCTATAGGATGGTCTTTGGCAAAATATGTCATTTACCACTAGAGCTACAACATAAAGCCTTTTGGGCTGTTAAAAGTTTAATATGGATTTACAAGCGACGGGAGAAAGAAGGGCTTTGCATTTAAATGAGTTGGATGAATTAAGTTTGTTCTCCTATGAAAGTGCAAGGTTCTCCTATGAAAGTGCAAGGTTCTACAAGGAAAAGACTACAAAATGGAAGGACAATAAGATTTTGGACCGAGAACTCAAACTAGGGAGCCAAGTGGTTCTATTTAATTCAAGGTTGAGGTTATTTTAGGGAAGGTTGAAGTCAAGATAGTCTGGACCATTCAAGTTAATCAAGTTTTATCCTTATCTGGCCATGGGCCTTTTAGATGAGAAATCAGGGAAAGAATTCAAAGTAAATGGGTAAAGAGTTAAAGTTTGTTGGGGCAATGAAGTTGATCGAATATAAACCTTAATCCAACTTGATAATCGATGATGAGTGAAGTACAAGTCAGGTTGAAGATTATAAATTAGGCACTATAGGGAGGCATCCCAGTGAGTAATTCATCCCATTTTTAGTTAACTCTATATTATCGTAGTTTTTTCTTGTGTTTAGGATAGAATATTGCATACTAAGTTAGGGTATTTTATTTTAGGAAGAAAGATTTCTCTCTCATGAAGTTGTTGTCTACATTGTCAATGTGGAATATCCTCTTTAAAGTAAGATATATTTGCTCAATATTTTATTTAATCATAATATCTTACTTTTTAAAGGCATTGTGTGAATTGGTCGGAGTTGGCCAAAAAGAACATGAGCTTATTGGTCTGTTACAGTTGTAGCGCTTGGAAAGAGAAGGTATAGCACATAATATGCCAGCTCAGCCAAATATTCCCTCTAATATTTATGCCCAAAATTAACCAAATGCTTTAAATTTGTGGATTTTTGAATTTCCCCCTAAAAATATATGCGGTTGAAATATCTTTTGGTTTTATTTTTGTAGATTCGGCGTTGGGGGAAGTTACACGTGGCAGCCCTGGAAGAGATCCATTCACCTTTAATATTTGGAGAGCCCTTTTCCATTCTTCTCATGCAACCAAGTTATGCAAGATGGTTAAATAGGCTATCTGAAATAGCATGCAAAAAACTTTACAAAGCCAACCTGGCCTCTTCCCGTTTCTAGACGTGATTCTTCAACCCTGTAAGGATGTTGAAGAGGAGGAAGAGGAGGCTGAGAAGGAAACTGTGGATGATACCGTGTAGGAAAAAGGAAGAGGGATTAGAGAAAGATGAGAAAGAGGATGAAGTTAGAGAGGAAGTTAAGATAGAGGTTGAGTTTAAAAAGGTTGAAGAGGAAGCCAATTTGGAAGAAAAAGGAGGAAATGAGAGTGTGACTGAAGAAGGATCTGGTTTTGAAAAGGAGAGAGGATAGTGAAAGTGAAAAAGATGAAGAGAGTGAGGAAGAGATGTAATCCACACCACTACCAAATCCTTCCCCCAAGAAGGGACTATATGAAGGGAAAAGATAGCTTTTTCCCCCAAGCAAAGAAAAAGAAAAATTTGAAAAGACAGGAAATCACCCAAGACTGACAAAGAAAAAAGTAAGTTAGCAAAAAAGAAAAGAGAGGCTATAGCATATGGGTCTTCAATGACCTCAAAGAAAAAGCTAAAAATTCATGTAAAAGAGCATGCTTTAGAAGAACAACTGCAACATGAAATCAGGTCAGCAAAGAAGAAGCTGTCAGACCTCAAAGCCTCTTTAAAAGGGAGGGGTGGCTTTCGAAGCTCCTCAAAGTAGTAGAAGTTGTTGGTCTACTACAGCAACCAACTGCAGTAGCAAGGGGAGTACCTTTTCTTTCCCCTTAACTATTTTACTGTATTTTTTATTTCCTCTAGCTATTTTTGGTGATGTCTGATGTTTCTTAGGGCCTTTAGTTAATTTTTAGAAATTATGTTCTTTGGATTATATTTATGTTGGTAGCAGTGATGACACTGCCATGCTTATGTTTGGGGGGGCCCTATGCCCTCTTCTTCTTGTTGGCATATATGCTGCATTTTCTTTCTTCTTAAGTTTAGGTAGTTAATTCTACATTTCTACTACAAGTTTTAATTTTACTTTACTAGCCATTGTTGCTCAAATTTTTAAGAAAAAAGCATAAAAAGCTATAAAAAAGAAAGAAAAAAGAATAAAATAATTTACAAAGTAGTTAAGAGTGTGTAGGCTAGTTCCCTATCTTTTGCACTTAGAAGTAGAGTTGGCTATTCTGAGAAGTTTAGGGTGATTTAAACTTGAGAGAGGCTCAATACTCTAGTTAGGTGCCTAAATCTTCTAGGAATCAGCTTGGCAATTGTCCTTAATAGCATAACTCAAGTTTGGGGAAGGGAATCTTTGTTAAGCATTGTGTTTATGTAAGTTTGCTGCTTAAAAATCTTGGCTTCAAAAGAAAATATATATGAATAAAAATGATAGAAAATCTCCTCATCTTTAGGCTATTGAGTAACCGAGTACCTTCAACACCAATGTTGTCATTCACGTGAAAAGGTAGCCAGAGACATGAGCTTTCTATAGCAATAAAAAGAAATAGCAATTAAAAAGTAGCTGCTTTGGTTGTTATATTACTGAGTAATCGGGTGCCTTCATCACCAATATTGTCATTCATGTCAAAAGGCAGTATAGCATAAGAGGTATTCTAATCCTTATAAAAAATAGGAGACAAAGAAGCCAAGTTAATAAAAGAGTGCATCTGAGTTTGTAATAGTTCCCTTGTACTTCTATAACCATTTATCCCCTTTTAAATTGAGTCAGTGATCTGTGTTTAAGTTATCCTAAGCATTCTAAATAAGTAATTCTAACTTCTAGCACACACTCACTGAAGGGAATTAGACAGCATCTTATTTCAAGATGTTGAGCATAAAAATGTTCTTGATCTTTTGTGTACTAAAGTGATAAGCAGGTTGGTTGGTTTGTTTAAAATTCTAGCTTTCTTTGCCATGCAGGATTAGCTAAGTCTAGGGTAGGCAATTTTTTTAGATTTGTCTCTTTTTAGGTTATGTTTGCATCATTCGAGAACGAGTAATGGTTTAAGTTTGAGAGTGTCATAACTCTAAGATTTTAGAATTATCTTAGCATTTCTAATCCTTAATTGTTATTTATCTTTGGGGGATTCAATATCTTATTGCGTAAATCTTAGTTATTTATGTCTTATTTAGTTTTTTATGTTTAGTTTAGCTGCCATGCTAGTATTTTGGGTGTTCATGAGCAATTTTATACAATAGCGTATCTTCTGTGCAGGACCCCTTACAAAGCTTGAAATCCAAAGAATTATTGTAGCAGATCTTGTTGTTGTTATAGTTGTAGCAAATATTGTTGTTGTTATAGCTAGAGCAGTGTAATGCAAGCTTGGCGAGAAGTTTGTCATGCAGTTCAGCTGGTACTAAAAAGCGAAGGAGATTCCTGTGCACTCATAAAACGGTTATTCCAGGTGTCATCAGCACTTGTGCCAGTGGTCACCCGTAAAATTAGGGCTCGCCATGCGTCCTTGTGTAAAGAAGAAACCCTAATCCTGAGGCCTCTATCTATTGGAAGCACACTTGTTTTAAGACTAGGAGCTGACACTACATCGTACGAAGGAGACACTTCGTAAAAGGATACAAGAGGAAGAAGACAAAAAAGGAAAGAATATGTGCAAGGAAGAAGACAAGCAAAGAATATTCATCTATTCTTCTTCTCTCTCACTTGTTTTAACTTCATTTGTTCTCTGCTTTTATCTTCATTATAGTTCTTAGTTTGCTGGATAATATAGAAATGGGATGTTCCATTTTTTCCTAAGCTCACTATGCGTTAAATACTCGAAGCTAGTATGGTAATGAGCTTGGATATTGCTTTATCTTGATTAATGAAGTTTTTGTTGCTATAATCTCTTTAGCATTTCATTCAAGTATGCTCAATGATGATTTTTCATTACTGATTGGCCATCTTTACTAAAATACAAGTTAGATTAAAGTCTAAAAGGATTTAGTCTAATGGAAATGACTTAAATTATACATGAGTACTTGAATCGAAAATACTTGAACATTGAATCGTGTAGATCTAAGTAGTTTGTGAGTAGTGTAGACATATGTGCTAAGGTGAATGCTACTAGGATGATATAGCAATTGAACATAGTTATTTAAGAAAGAGTAATTGGTAGGCGATTTGACCATACTAGCCCTCATTACCGGTGAATATCTCATTAATATGAAGTTAGCTTTATACATTGCAAATGTAATTTACATTGTTTTCATTAGTTTAATTAATCACAATTTAATCTTAATTGGATTGAACTTTAACCATTGTTACTATATAGTCATTAATATTGTATACTCACAATAGTCCATGTGGATATCGACACTAACTTACTACTCTATTAGTTGTTAACGATAAGTGCACTTGCGTATACACATTACACAACACCAACCACTTGCGTCTTATCTAGTTAGTTCTTTCACATGAATTATTCCTCTTTATTTTTTTTCATTTTGGTATTGGTTCTCTCATGCTCTCTCTCTATATATATCGATAATTCATCTCCTCACTCTCCTTGTGTATTCTTGCTCTCTTACCATGGCATCCCCCATCATCACAAGGTTGTAGCAGTCCATCGGCACCGCCTTCATTGCCGTTAAGGTTTTTCTTCTTCCGATGACTCTCATCAGAGAACTCCCCTACCCTTCTCACATTTTCCAATTTTTTGCTCAGTTTAGCAACTGGATTTTGTGGACCGGTATAAGCTGACCTGAGAAATTTGACCAAACTTGAATCGGTTCAGTTGAATCTTACGGCCCAACCAACCTGAACCTAATCGGCCCAACCAAAGTGAACTAAATCATTCCATTCCAAGAAAACCTAACTGGCGCAACCTAACTGAACCAAAACGTACCATCAAAATAAGCCCAATGAAACTTAAATGTATTGAACAACTGAACTTCTTTGACCTGACAAATACTCGATTTATTGTCACCTTTTCCGACCTTTATCAACCTCCTTTAATAGTATAAAAATATTTACTACATCCATTACTAGAATCTTTCAGTTTCAAGTTAATAGTTACTTAATCCTTTTATACCAGTCCATGTAAGTGGGCCAATAGATTATGTTATTTAAACTACACGTATTAGTTATATTTTATATGTTCAAGAAAAAATTGCATGTTAGTCATGAATATGAATTATTATGAGTCATGAAGTTAACCAAAGTAATGAGGTGTTACAATTTAGTATCAAAATGTAGGTTGTCAATTATGTAAGTTTCCTTAATGAAATGTATGAAAAGTCACTCACTTTGCTCCTCCCTCACGCTACAAGTCAAGTATGCAAGTGTAAATATTTTAAATTATGGTTTCAGTACTGCCATGCTTCTATTTCATTGTTGATGTGGTTATGTTCATGTTATATGTATGTACTAATCATTAAACATATCGGTAAGTCATGAGTATTCTTGGTCCAATGTGATGGCTCCAACGAGAGACGACAGTAACCATGATCCCACCGATCCCACTTTAAAACACTGCGCTGTGCTTCAATTGCTCAAGAACTCCTTTGGCTATTGAGGCAGGAAAAAAAAAAGGTTCGCCCTCAACAACAACTGATACCAGTTGCCGTGCAATTGATAACAAATGTTAAAGAGGTTGTACCCACTGAGTTCGATGGGCATGCATTTGATCCACTTCTAGCTGATGAATAGAATGCTAAGCAACAAAAAATCTTCAAGTATATGAAGTATTAAGATGCTTAGAAAGTAGAATTAGTTATTTTCATGCTGGAGTGAAAGGCTTCAAAATAGTGAGAGTTTACATAGAGAGCTCAAGCCATAGAGCATCACCGATGTTGTGGTATTGGTATAAGGATCTGTTTTTCAAAAGGTACTTTCCGGTCATAGTTATAGTTGATAAGGAGATCGGTTTTCTTAAGATGGTTCAGGGAAATTTAATGGTCACTGAATATGAGAGGAAATATAAACAATCATGGAAATGAGTACTCCACTGAGAATGCCACCACGGTCTGAGCAACCGTTTAATGGTAAGAAAAAATCATAGAACAGCGTCCACGGCCACAAAATGGGAGAGGCATGCTACGAGATTTACTGTTATTTGCTACTTGCAATAAAAACCACGTTGGATCGTGCCATAAGGGGACCAAACCTTTTTTCAGTTCAAAAAGATTAGACATTTCCTCATACGTTGCTCTTTGCTTACTTATGAACATAATAAGAACTCGGGTACAGACATGGAAAATGGAAAGGGTTTCATGATGAATCGCAGGAAGCTGAGGAGTTAGATTGAATTATAGCATGTATGTAACGCCCAGATTCCCGAGGGTTAAGCATGCGTGTAATTTCACAATTTCAAAATCCCCAATTCAAAACAAACCCTAATTTTGAGAAACTTCCAAAATTGAATTTCTGAATTTACCCATGACATAAAAACCTTGACCTTAATTAGTGGAAGCATTAAACTTATCCATGATCGAAATCTTTATCATTAAATAGAGGATGCGATAAAGTGTCTTAAATGCATAATTAATATAACCCCGTAAAACTGAATTAAACTCTGAAATAAAGTCAACACTTGAATCCATAATTCATTAAGTTTTCACTCATCATAATACGTAGAAAAACATAACGTTAAATAAACAACTTAAATAACTAAGTTGAACAAAAAAATGGTTTCCTAGGTTTTAAATCAATTCATTAATTAAAAACATAAAATCCTCTAATCCAACTATTTATGACAGTCACCCACTCATATTGCTCGGTATCACAGCCTGCATCATAATCAACTGTGTGGGAATGAGTATTTTAAAATACTTAGTAAGCAAACTCACATAATAACATGCATCAACATGTCATAAATGCAATCATGACATAACATAAATTGAACTTGACATATATCATAAATGAAATAACATAACGTACATGATCTGACTTGGCTTAACATAGCACGTAGATAACGCGTGTCTCAAACAGAATCATATAACAAACTTATTGATATCTTGTCTTAGCATATCCCTCAGTTAACAACCTAATCAGAAATTATCACACGTTAACCGAAACATATCATGACAAATTAAGTGACGAAACATAAGACACTCATTAGGCGACGAAATAGATGGCACACGTGAGGCGACGAAACAGATGACACACATTGGGAGACAAAACAGAAGGCACTCACAAGGGACGGAAAATGTGAACAGATGACACCTCATGAATGACGGAAAATATTTATAGATGATACTCAATGTATGACCAAAACATGAACAGATGACACTTTTTGTGTGACAAAAGCATGAACATATGACACTTCATTCGTATAACAGAACAAAACGTGAACAGCTTTGATTTCTTGCTAACTAAGGGTTGTGCTTAAGTTCATATCTTGCTTAATTATCACTTGACTGAATTGACTTCATAACTTGCAGAGTCCAACACACGATAAAAATTGATCATATGGTTCACAAGTAAACATATAATGCATACTGATACATGTAACAGAATCAAACATGATAAAATACTGACATAAAATTAATCAGACCCAAATATTTATCTCATGATAATCAAATTGATAACTGAACAATAAATAATGATCAAAGTGTTAACGAAATATAAACATTATTGAAAAAAGGTTTAACAGATAATAAATAAATATACATGATACAATTATAACATCAGAGCCACATCATTATATAAGTCCACTTATAGAAAACATATATATGAATATAACATGCTTATAGACAATTGAAACTGATAAGAATAACACATTTTACATTTATCAGCGTGCATAACATTGTGATGTAAATTCACTTACTTAAACCAGAGGAACGAATTAAACAACTAATGACCTAGAATCCAAAAAAATATAATCACTAATTGTTTTGACATAAATCAACGTTAAATAAACACATTTTTAATATCATATGAATAGAGATTTAATTAAAACGGTGCAAAGGAGATTGAGCGAGGTTGGAAAATAAAGCTTTGGGTTAGAAATCAAAAGACTAAACTTGGCCAAATGGTTCAGACTAGGCCAGTTTAGTCAGATCAGTTTGGTTTGATCAGATTGGACTGGTCGGCCGACGTTAAGTGAACTAGTTCAGGTCGGCCAGTACCAACTTGATGGAAAGTCTCAATTGCAGAACGAAAAACAAAGAGAGAAAGAAAGAGAGAAAGGGAATTTGTCAGCGTGGAAAATCACTAGTGATGACAGAAGCAAAGAGAGGGGGGAGAGAGAAAAAGAGAGAACGAGAAACAGAGAAAATGAGAGTTAGAGAGAGAACGAAGAAAGAGAGACAAAGATAGGGAACAAAGAGAAACATCGAGAGAGGGAGATCGAGAGAAAAGTGAGAGAGAGAGAGAGCGAGAGAGAGAGAGAGACAACAAGAGGGAGAGAGCAATAAGGGCATAAAAGAAGAAAAAGAAAAGAAATAAAAAGAGAGCAAGAGAGAGACGAAGATGAAGCAGAGAGAGAATGGAAAGAACTGAAAATCAAAAGAAAGAAAAATAGGAGGAATAACTAAAGGGAAAAGAAATCACCAGAGGAGATACTAACAGCAGCGATGGAGACAGAGGAACAAGCAGAAAGAAGAAGAAGAAGACATGGAGAGAATGAAGACATTAAAAAGGGAGAAGGATTTTTCATTGGGACAGCAAGAAAATTGAAGAAGAATTCACAGAGAGATAAATCAAAGAGAGGAGAAAGCAAAGAGAATCAGAAAATGCTTATTAGAGTTGATGGGCGGCGAGGCAGCGGCGACACGACAAACAGAGATGAATGAGGAAGAATTTTGCTGGAATTTTAGAGAAAATTTCAGAATTGGATATATAGGAACATTGAAATAGAAAAATCCAGATTTAGAGAGACAGAAAAACGAGAAAAAATGAAGAAATAGGGGAACAATTAATTGACAATAAAGAGCGCGAAAAATTGAAACGGAGAAGAGGAAGAAGAGGAGCTTCACTGGACTGCACAAAAGAGGTGGAGGCTACGAGAGAGATGAACACCGAGAGATATGAGGTATTTATAATGTTAACTTAGGGTTAGCTTATTGTGTATGAAAAATCATAGGTGTGAGCAAGTTAGAGAAAATGGAGAGAATTGCCGCAAGAAAATCAAAAATAGGTTTAGGGTAGTTTTTGGGTGCATGTGCATAATGGTGTGAGTGGATTTTTAAAATTTATATATATAAACCCTTTTTTTAATCTAAAGAAACCAAATTTTAAAAATAATATCATCTGTTTAAAATATTTTTAGGAAAATTACAAGTAATCCCTTCTAAAAATCAAATTTTAAAATCACATTTACCTTTTGAATCATTTTTTTGAAAATTCACATTTATGAAGGGTCGGTGTATTACATTCTCCCCTACTTAAAAACTTTCATCATCGAAAGAAAGATTCCACAATTTTAAAATACTGGAAACACTCAAAAAGAATCCAAAACTTAACCAACGCTAAAGCACAAAATACAAATGAAGAAAACAAAGTCAAGGTTCAATTAATGTGAAGATTGAGTGCCCAAGAGCAAGAAGTATACCAACAACAACTACAGTTTAATCGTCAGCTTCTTGGTGTGTCAAAGCAAACAACTCTTTCCTTTATTCTTGTTGATTGTCGTGCTATCGTTCTAACCTTTCTTTGTTCAACGGACAATCCTTGAGATAATACCAAGTTTTCTCACACTTAAAGCAAGCATTAATCTTCCGATAACACTGTCCGACGTGGCTTTTGTTGCAAGTGACCCAAAAAGGATGAAAATCACTAACTTGTTTTTTTGCATCTCGTTGTTAAATATGGTTGTCACAAAGCTTCCTTTTCTCTTGTGATGAGCGATCATTCTGTGACAGCTCTCTTGGTGGAAGATTCTACTCCATTAACAACGTTGCTTTAACCACCGCTACGTAAGTGCTATACTTGTAGAGTGACACAAAACTTTTTATCTCTAGACGAAGTCCCCTTTCAAACGTAAGAGCCTTCTTGATCTCCCTATCTTTGTAATGCATGACGTAGCCAGATAATTCCTTGAATTTTCTTTCATAATCAGTAATAGTCATCTTTCCTTACACCAGCCTAAGAAATTCAACCTCTTTACTTATCGTAAAGGTGATCGGAAAATACTTCTCGAAGAACAGCTCCTTAAATTCATCCCAAGTCATTGGATTATGCACAACATCATGAGCTTTTTGTATGAGCTCCCACCATTTTTTAGCTTCTTGTGTCCGCATAAAACTTGCACAAATAACCTTTTGAATCTCCAAACACATCCTAAACTAGAAGATCTGCTCCAATTTCGCAATTCATTCATCAGCTAACAATGGGTCAGACGAGTGACAGTCAAATTCGGGTGGGTTCAGCCTCCTGGATGTGTGGATCAGTTATCGTCTGTTGTGGTTATTGTTGTTGAGTTGGGCGAGTCGTCACTGTCTGCCTCAATAACTCCAAAAATTCTTGAAACATTTCGATCATGGTTGCGGGAGAGTTCACAGCAGGATCGACCGGTGCATGGTTGTTGTTTCTCGTAAGGGGGCCATTATAATGCTACTCACTAAAATTCCAGACTTACCAAAAGCATAATCTTATCGTGTAAATATAACATAAACGTAATCAAACATGCCATAGTGAAACTAAAGCACATCATACTGAATCAATAATTAAAACATACATATCATGCTTACCTGACACGTAAGATGAGGGAGGAGCAGAGTGAGCGACATGCCATGTTTTTCACTAAGAAAAGTCTACAGAATCTAAAACCATTCTTCCTCCATAAAGAATTTTTCCAATAATTCTGAATTAAACCTTTTCAAAAAACACGTAAACTACTTATGTGTTAGAGTGTCTAGGGTTGGGCTAGCAGGGTTTTCTTAACGCCTTCTTTTTTCTTCTCATCGGAGTTATTTCACAAAGACTTGCCATGGTAAGGAAGAAGGGGGAAACAAGCACACTTGGAGAGCGTAGTACACCTTTTCTCTTATACTAAAATGTAAAGCCCCGATCCCCGAGGGTTAAGCATGCATGAAATTTCATAATTCTAAAATCCCCAATTCAAAACAAACCCTAATTTTGAGAAAAATCCCAAATTAAAATTCTTAATTTACCCATGACAGAAAAACCATGACCTTAATTAGCGAAAGTATTAAACTTATCCATGATTGAAATCTTTATCATTAAATAGCGGATGCGATAAAGTGTCTTAAATGCATCATTAATAAAACCTCAAAAAACTTAATTAAACTATAAAATAAAGGCAAAACTTGAAATCCATAATTCATGAAATTTTCACTCATCATAATTAGTATAAAACATAACGTTAAATAAACTACTATAATAAATGAGTTTGACAGAAAATGTTTTCCCAAGTTTTAAATCAATTCATAAACTGAAAACATAAATTCCTCTAATCCAACTAGTTATGGCAGTCTCTCACTCATACTTCTCGGCATCACCACCTGCATCATAATCAACTGTAGGGGAATGAGTATTTTAAAATACTTAGTAAGCAAACTCACATAATAACATGCATCAACATGTCATAAATGCAATCATGACATAACACAACTGGACTTGACATATATCATAAATGAAATAACGTAACGTACTTGATCATGATGTGGCTTAACGTAGCACGTAGATAACATGTGTCTCAAACATAATCATATAACAAACTTATTGATATATTGTCTTAGCATATCTCCTAGTTAACAACCAAATCAGAATTGATCACACGTTAACTAAAACATTTCATGAGCGAATTGGGTGATGAAATAGATGACACACATCGGGTGACGAAACAGATGACACACATCGGGTGACGAAACAGATGACACACATCGGTGATAGAAAATGTGAACAAATGGCACCTCGTGAGTGATGGAAAATATTTACAGATGTCACCCAATGTATGACCAAAACATGAACAGATGACACCTTATGTGTGACGAAAGCATGAAAAGATGACACATGTCGTATAACAGAACAAAACATAAACAACTCTGATTTCTTGTTAACTAAGGGTCATTCTTAAGTTCATATCTTGCTTCATTACCACTTGACTGAATTAACTTCATAACTTGCTGAGTCCAACGCATGATAATAATTGATCATATGGTTCACAAGTAAACATATCATGCATACTAATACATGTAACGCAATCAATATGATAGCATACTAACATAAAACCAGTCATACTCAAATATTTATCTCATGATATTCAAATAAATACTGAACAATAAATAATTACCAAAGTGTAATGAAATATAAACATTATTGAAAAACGATTTAACAAAAAATAAATATAAATACATGATACAATTATAACATCAGAGCCACATCATTATATAAGTCCACTTATAGAAAACATATATATGAACATAGCATGCTTACAGACAATTAAAATTGATGAGAATAACACATCTTATATTTATCACGCAGGCGTCACATTATGATGTAAATTCACTTACCAACCGGAGGAATGAACTACATAACTAATGACCTGGAATCCAAAAAAATATAAATAGAGATTTAAGTAAACACATTTTTAATATCATATAAATAGAGATTTAAGTAAAAGCAGTGCAAAGGGAATTGACTATGGCCAATGCTTTGGGTCAGAAATCAAAATATTAAACTTGGCGATGGACAATTACCGATGATGGCAGAAGCAAAGAAAGGGGGGAGAGAAGCAGAGAGAATGAAAGATATGGAAAAAATTATCGATGATGGCAGAAACAAAGAGAGGGGGAGAGAGAGAAGTGAAGAGAACGAGAGTTAGAGAGAGAATAAGGAAAGTGAGAGAGGGAACAAAGAGAAACATCGAGAGAGGGAGACTGAGAGAAAAGTGAGAGCGAGAGAGAGCAACAAGGGCATAAAAGAAGAAAAATAAAAGAAATAGAAAGAGAGCAAGAGAGAGACGAAGATGAAGCATAGAGAGAGAGTAGAAAGAACTTAAAATAAAAAGAAAGAAAAATAGGAGGAATAACTAAAGGGAAAAGAACTCACCGAAGGAGAGATGCTAATAGCAGCGATGGATGGAGGAACAAGCAGAAAGAAGAAGAAGAAAAAGAAGAAGAAAACATGGAGAGAACAAAGACATTATAAAGGGAGAATGGGTTTTCATTGGTGCTGCCAGAAAATTGAAGAAGAATTCAGATAGAGATAAATCAAATAGAGGAAAGAGTAAGGAGAATCATAGAATGCTTACCGGAGTTTATGGGCGGCGACGAGGCAGCGGGGACACCACAAACAGAGACTAATGAGGATGAAATTTGCTGGAATTTAGGTGAAATTTTCAGAAGTGGATATATATGAACATTGAAATAGAAAAGTCCAATTAATAAGAGAAAAACGAGAAAAAAATTGAAGAGAGGGGGAAGAAGAAGAAAAAAAATGGGGAAAATGAAAAATGATAATAAAGGGACGCCAAAAATTGAAACGGAGAAGAGCTTCAGAGGAGCTTCGCTCGACGGCACCAAAATGGAGGCTACGAGAGAGAGATGAACAGTGCGAGATATGGGGTATTTATAATGTTAACTTAGGGTTAGCTTATGGTCTATGCAGAGGGGAGAGAATTTTCACAAGGAAATCAAAAATAGGTTTAGGGTAGTTTTAAGGTTTATGTGTATAATGGTGCGAGTGGGTTTTTTAAAATTTATATAATAAAACCCTTTTTTCAATTTAAAGAAATCAAATTTTAAAAATAATATCATCTGTTTAAAATATTTTTAAATCAATTTTTTCGAAAATACTCTTTTACGAATGGTCGGTGTATTACAAGGTAACTTCTTGTACCATGGCATTCAACTTTTGTGTTGAATGATTATGGATCTATGCAGTCATTTAGATCTATTTGCTTGTGACTCATGCATCATTACCCATTTTTCCCTTGGGCTTTGAGTTTTGTGTTTATATGCCTTCTAGAGCTTCCTTGCTAATAAGTTGGTCGAGTCCGATTAACTGTCGATTGTAGATTATGTTATGGATGTTAGACCTATAGTCCTAGGGATGCATGACTTCAATGCAATCTTAGAGATGGACTAGTTGGCTACTAACTATGCAAACATAGACTGTTATGGTAAGGAAGTTTGTTTCCAATTCTCGTGTGGACCTAGCTTCAAATTTAGAGGATCCCGGCAATAACCATTGCCAAAAGTTATATCCATTATTCGGGCAAAGCGTCTTCTTGATCATGGTAACTCGGGTTACCTAGCTCGTGTTTTGGATACTTCTAAGACACCATTCGATATTAGATCACTTTAGGTGCTTGTGATTTTTTTATATATTTCCCGATGAATAGTCAGGAATATTGCCTCTTTGAAAGTTGGATTTACACATTGAGATAGTACTGGGCACTACGCCCATCTTAAAAGCTCTTAATGTTGGATCTATGAGGTTATGTATTAACTACTGGGAGTTGAAAGGAATCACTATCAAGAAAAAGTATCTATTACCACCATGCACTACACCCATATTAAAAGCTATGTATCATATGACACTTACTAAGTTGAAAGAGCTGAAGGATCAACTTCAAGAATTTTTGGGTAAGGGTTTTATTAGACTAGGTTTCACCCAGGGGAGCTCCGATATTATATGTTAAGAAGAAAGTTGATTCTATGAGGTCATGTATTGACTACTTGGAGTCGAAATGAGTCACTATCAAGAATAAGTATTTGTTACCGCACATTGAGGATTTATTTAATCAACTTCAAGGAGCATTTGTATTCTTTAAGATTGTATGAGATCAAGTTACCATCAGCTTGGGATACGGAATGAGGATATCTCTAACACGGCATTCTATACTCGTTATGACCTTTTTGAGTTTACGATGATGTCATTTGGATTACTCAATGCTCTAGTATCATTTATGGATTTGATGAACACGGTGTTAAAGGAATACTTGGATTTCTTTATGATAGTGTTCATTGATGATATTCTAGTGTACTTTAGGAGAGAGGTTAAGCACATGGAACATCTCTAGATTATTTTATAGGCCTTTAAGGTCACATCGATTGTATGCCAAATACCAAAAGTGTGAGTTTTGGCATCATCAAGTGCCATTTCTTTGTTATCTATGTCTCAAAATAGAATCCATATTTTGCCCCTCTAAGGTTGTAAGTAGCAGTTAACTTGCCCCAACCAACTAATATTGGGGAGGTTCACAGTTTTCACTACCTTTCAGAGTATTAGAGGAGGTTTGTTGAGTTCTTTGCGAAGATCATTATTCCACTCCACACTTTACAAGGAATAATACCAGTTTTACTTGGACGATTGAGTGTGAGAAAGGTTTTCATAGCCTTAAACAAAAATTGTTGTCGACTCTCATTTTAACAATTCCACATGGTAAGACTGACATTTTAATGTACAGTAATGCATCTAAGAGAGTACATGTTTTCCTAAGCTCTCTTAGATGCATCTAAGAAGTGTAAGCTATAACTTCCCATGGTTGCAACAATGGGAAGTTATAGCTTACACTTCTCGTTAGCTAAAGCCTTACGAGCATAATTATCCTATGCACAATTTGGTACTGACAGCACATGTTTTTTTCCTCAAGATTTGGAGGCATTACTTGTACGCTTGTAAGTGTAGATTTTCACAGATGATAAGAGACTCAAGTACTTTTTAAGCAAAAAGAGCTTACTATGAGACAATACATTGGTTGGAACCTCTGAAGGATTACAACTATGAGTGTAAGCTCTTTCAGCAACTCTTATCATGACTCAAAAGTATATCCTTGAGGATTTCAAGCATGCTGAGATTCATATCATGTTGGAAAATACTACAACTTAGTTAGTTGAACTCGCAGTTCAACCGTCATTGTAGTAATGCATTATTGATGCACAGAATTCAGACCCTAAGTTTCTTTTGATTTGTAGTCAGGTACGTTTAGAAGAATGACTGACAAAGATTCATCAATAGTGAGGATTCAACTCATCATTTCCATGGGAGGGCTTGTCTTATGAAAGACGTGGTCATAAAGTAAGATTTTCTAATTCAGGTTCACAATTAACCATATGATGTGCAACATGGGATACTAAGATGTATGGAGGTTTAACGTTACACTATTGGTCGAAGGGTACGAAGCGTGAAATTGCTGAGTTTTAAGTAGTGTTTGGTATGTCATCAAATCAATGCTCAAAGATAACAACCATCTGGGGTCTTGTAGCCATTAAGTATTTTTGAACGGAAGTGGGACCATGTAACTATGGATTTCATTTCAGGGCCACCAAGGATGATAAAAAGTTATAATTCCATCTGTGTTGTGGTTGATCATCGTACTAAGTCAGCACACTTAAGTATTGCCAGGCAAGACTACATTTTCAGTATTACCTGACAAGACTCTATGTTCATTTGAGGATTTTAATTTTATTTAGGTTGTCATTGTAACTATAGATTTTGTTTTAGGGCAACCATCTGAGGTAGGGATTGTGATGCTCACCTTTTTAAGTTCAACCTTAGGTGGTGGTCTCTCATAGTAGAAACTAGGTACTGAATTAGCTTTGATCACTAAGTTCTTTCTTAACTGCTTGATTGATCACTAAGTTCGTTCTTTCTTGCTCTTCCTATGAACATTGCAAACGATTAAATGAAGAACTAAGAGATACTTTTGGCAGTTATTTGAGAAACATTTACCATCAGGTGAGCAAAACCCAAATTAGAAAAAGGAAAAAGAAAATTACATCAGCCACCCCCTCTGTTTTTCCCTAATCACATGGGCATCACCCCCTATATTTAAAAATACGCGTGCCTCTCATGAGGTTCACTATAATCTTACAATTGAAACTAACCAATTGACAGAAAGAGTTAACATCGGCTAATTTGCATCAGAAATGTTCTAGCTACTCACCATATTACTGCTTTTATTGGGTTTTACATTTGTTTCTTATAGCTATTATGGGTTTTATGAGTTTATTGGTCTGTACATAAGGGATGTAATTGAAAGGGAAGAATCCATAAAAGCATCTACATGTGTAAAATCCACAAAAGCAGTTATGCTTGGGACAAGTCAGATATTTCTGTCAGCCAGGTGGTATCAAGTGTAGAATTACAGTAAACCTCATGAATGGTACGCGTAATTTTTAAAATAGAGGGAGCGTGTGTGTAATAAAGGTAAAATAGAGGGGTTGGAGTAATTTTCCAACAGAAAATAAAAGAACAAAATTTTAAGTGTTTTACCTTGGTTCTTGCTTGACACTGGCTTCTTTCGGCCTCTAAAGCTTGCTGTTTCTCTTCCAACTTTCCATAGAACTAAATGAGAGAAATTACACAATAAACAATCGGAATATTACATTGCAGTCATAAAGTAGCTAGTAGAATAGACAACACAATTACCTCCTTCCTTTTTTCAGCACGTTCAGCCGATCTAAATGAGGGAGATACACCCATAGTTACCTTGTATTTAACTGTTCGAATGGATGCAGCGGTACTATGCATGGCTAAGGATAACCCAACCAAAGATGACAGAAACCAAATTTACCAAATAAAAGAACTAATAAAATGCAAAACTTCAAAGAGGATACGATGAAGCAACAGAACAATTGTCTTCTTCATCATTATGTCTTCTATAATCTTGCTAAATTTGCTTCCTTAATAAAATAGGTGAGTTGTGCTGCGAAAACCAAAATAAAATTATATTTAATTTAGAAAACATAAATCAAAAGATGCTTCGCATATCAGAAAGAATAAACAAAGTGTTTCTCGCAGGTGAAAGGTCACAATCTAAGAGCATACTACTGATATTTGGTAATAACCATCTACCTGAATCTCCTTACTGTCTATTTAAAAGAAAATTCGAGTAAAGTTCTTTCTAATACTTTTTAAGAGATTCAATCACCTGAGAATTCTTTTTAAGATTTGGAGAACAGTTGGTTATCTCGGTCCCAGTAGAATCGTATGAATCTCCTCCTCATAATTATGTTCAGCTTCTTCGCTCATAAACCTTGCTACCTTTGAAAATTTTTTTCCTAAGGTTTTTCTCCTAGGTTGAGCGGATTTGGAAGAAGACATTTTTAGGGCTGCTAGAGCTTCAGGAATGACTATTTTCGAAGAAAGTGTTGCTCGAGGTTGAAGACGATAGGCTTTTGACAATGAGAGTGTTTCGTGCAGGGTAAGGCGAGGACCCTTTTTGCTTTTGAAGGCACACGACGTGCCGCCCTTTTACCAACTGCTTCATCTACGGGCCCCACTTGAAGCAATCTCCTGCAAAATAAATCTCACACACCTTTTTAAGGATGGGATCCATAAAAATTAGCCAGAATATCCCAAGATATCCTTCCTTAAACAAAACAATTTGTCAGTACAAATTTATAATGACCTAGCACGCACTACTATAACTAATAACAAAAATGTAATAAATTAAAATGATTTATTTTTAAAGCAAAGAATTGAAATTAGCTTTGGGTTGCCTCTCAAAGGCGCTTGATTCCTTTAGCATCAAGGCTCACTTAACTAAATTGAAGACTTCATAAGGCCCACCTCATTCTCCCAATAATGTTTGACTCTCTACCCATCTACCTTAAACTCCTTTCCTGATTTTTCATCAAGTAGGTCCACGGCTCCTTGTGGTTATACTTTCATCAACTTAAATTGTCTAGACCACTTAGATTTCAGTTTCCCAGGAAATAGCATTAGCCTTGAGTTAAATAACAAAACTTGTTCTCCTGGTTACAATTCTCTGTTCACTATTCTCTCATCATACCACTTCTTTGTTTTTTCCTTGTAGATCTTGGCATTCTCATAGAAGAACATTTTGAATACTTCCATCTCGTCCAATTGCAAAGCTCTTTGATTTCCAGTAGCTTGCAATTCAAATTCAACTTCTTGGTTGCCTAAAAGGCTTTATGTTGTAGCTTAGAGGCAAATGGCAAGCTTTCCCAAATACCAACCTATATGGAGACATCCCTAAAGGTGTCTTGTAAGCTATTCTGTAAGCCATAAAGCATCATCCAACCTAATTGACCAGTCCTTTCTACTAGGATTTACCACGTTTTCAAGAATCTTTTTTATCTCCCTAGTTGAAAGCTCCACTTGGCCACTAGTTTGGGGAGGATATGTTGTAGCAATTTTGTGCTTCACTCCATATTTGGCCAACTGTCCTTTAAATAGCTTGTTGCAAAAGTGGGTTCCCTCATCACTTAATGGCTCTGGGTGTCTCAAACCTAGTGAAAATATTCTTTTGTAGAAACTTGGTTTACCACCTTGGTATCATTGGATGAAAAATTTGTAGCTTCAATCCACTTTGATACATAATCCACTACGAAGTAGGTAGAGATTTACAAAAGATAGTGGGAAGGATCCCATGAAGTCTATGCCCCACACATCAAAGAGATCCACCTCTAAGATGTTGTTGAAAGGCATTCCTACTTCTGAGATATGTTGCATGTCCTTTGGCATCTGTCACACCCATTTGCCATCTCATGTACATCTCTGAAAATTGTTGTCCAGAAGTATCTAGATCGTAACACTTTGGCAGTTGTTCTCAGGCCTCCTAAAAGACCTCCATATGGAGAGGAATGACATTGCTGAAGAATTTCTTGCATCTCTACCTATGGAACACATCTCCACCTATGGAACACATCTCCACCTATGGAACACATCTCCTGTAGATTTTATCGGAACCTTATTTGTATAAGAAAGGATCATCCCAATACTAGGTCTTTACTTATTGAAAGAATCTTTTCATTCCTTGTGCACTAAAATCAAGGGGCATGACTCTACTAGCAGGGTAGTTAGCTATAGCAGCATACCATGGGGCTTTTGTTACTATCACTACAAGCAGCTGCTTATCAGAGAAGGTCTCTGCTGTAGAAAATTCTGCTTCAGCTCTGGCTTCTATCTCAAGTCTAGAGAAGCAATCAGTCATTTGATTTTTAGTTCCCTTCCTATCTCTGATTTCCTAGTCAAACTCTTGCAGAAGTAATACCCACATGATCATCATAGGCTTGGCATCCTTCTTAGCAATCAGATACTTAATAGCAAAATGATCTGTAAACACAATCACTTTAGTGCAAATTAAGTATGATCTATATTTATCAAACACAAACACAACTGCCACTAGCTCTATCTCAACAGTGGTATAATTTAGTTGAGTATCAGTTAAAGTTCTACTAGCATAGTAAATTGAATGAAAAAATTTACCTTTTCTTTGCCCTAGTACTGCTCCAACTGCATAATCACTAGCATCACACATTAGTTCAAAGCGTAGCTCCTAGTGATGAGCTATTATAACATATGTTATGGTTAAAGCCTTTTTTAGTTCTAGGAAAGCAGTCATACATTCAACAGAGAAATCAAAAGTTCTATTTCACTCTAGCACATGCACAAAGGTTTGGAAATTTTTTAAAAATCTTTTATAAACCTTCTGTAAAACTAGCATGGCTTAAGAAACTTCTAATTTCTTTTACTGAATTAGGTGGAGGAAATTTTTCAATCACTTCAATCTTAGCCTTGTCTACCTTTATGCCTTCCTAGGACTTTACCTTCTTGGACCATGAAATGACATTTCTCCCAATTCAGAACAATATATGTTTCCTCACATCTCTTTAGGACTCTTTCTAGGTTAGACAAACATGCAAGATAAGATTCACAAAAAAATAGAAAAATCATCCATAAATATCTATAGAGTCTGTTCCACCATGTCTGTGAAGATATCCATCATGCACTTTTGAAATGTTGTTGGATTGCATGATCCAAATGGCATTTTCCTAAAAGCAAATGTTCCATCAGGGCATGTGAAGATGGTCTTCTCCTGGTCCTCTAGAGCTATTGAAATTTGATTGTAACCAAAGTAGGCATTTGGGAACAATAATACTCCTTCCCTGCCAGCCTGCCCGGCATTTGGTCTATGAAAGGTAGAGGAAATGATCTTTTCTTGTTGCCTTACTCAATTTATGGCAGTCCATATATACTCTCCATCTGATAACTGTTCTGGTGGCGATTAGCTCATTCTGCTCATTTGCTACAACAGTCACACCCCCTTTCTTGGGTGCACATTGAACTAGACTCACTCACACACTATAAAAAATTGGGTAGATGATTCCTGTGTCTAACCATTTTATCATTTCTTTCTTCATTAGCTCCTTCATAATGGGACTTAGCCTCCTTTGTTGCTCAATAGAATTGCTACAGCATTCTTCCAACTGAATCGTATGCATGCAAATGGATGGGCTTATACCTTTAATGCCTGCCATTTGCCAGCCAATGTCCTTCTTGTACCTTCCCCAAACTTCCAAAAGTATTTTCTCATGTTCATGGCTTAGGGATGGTGAGATGATGATGGGGAGAGTACTTCCTTCTCCTAAATATGCACTTCAAATCAGTTGGCAGTGGTTTCAACTCCAATATAGGTGGAGCTTTAGTGGAAGACAAAGACAGCTATAAAGATTCAATTTTCTTTCGAAACTTTAAAGTGGTATGTTTTGCATCCAACCATGTAATTGCAGCTTCATCTTCCTCACTGCTTTCGCCATCAAAATCCCTTAGGTTTGACTTTGGCAAGTTGATATTGCTACAACTTACACACATTTTGTCCATCACTATAGAATCCAGCATAGATAGAGCAGCACATTCCTCCACTTCCTCATCTGGGTATCTCATGACATTGAAAACATTAATAACTGATACTTCTAGCTGTTGATGTGGATCTTGAATCTCCCACTACTTTAACGATTTTGTTAATTTGAGTACTTGATGAACATCAATGTAATAATTGAATAGTTTCTAAAATTTAGTTTGGCTCGTTTACTTCTTAAATTATATAATTGAAGCTTCTGGCTATTGATGTGAGTCTGGAATTATTGAAGCACACTATAGATCTACCACTACTTTAAGGCGTATGAATTATGCTTTTCCAAGGGTTTATTGTAGTTCTGGAATTAGATGCATTGGTTTCTTAGGTCAGTTCTTAAACAATGGTATATTACATTGGTCTTCCTTTTCTTTTTGGTGTTTGTACTAGAGTAATTATGTGACGTCTTAACGAAAAGGAAAGCATTATCCATCTGATAGTCCAGTGGTGCTGTTTCAGTTGCTCTAATGAAACATAGCGGCATTTTGTTATGTTTTTCCTTTAATGTCTCTTTCTATTCAATCGATGGACGAAATCATAGATATCCAAACTCTATGTTTCCTATCTTTCTATTTCTTTCTTTCTCTCACGAGTGAAAGTGCCACATGTATGATAGGGTAATGATTGTTAGCTTTCACAAGTTCGGGGATATGTTTTTCCCAGGAACTGGTGATGTTAAGGTGACTTTCTTAGGCTTTGTTGTCCTTGTGCAAGTGCTTATAGTCGTGAAAATTATCTACCCTTCATCTAACTTTTCACGTGCTAGTGCTTCTTTTATGTGTATTAAAGTTAATCAAGTTTACAACATGTCGAGCTTCAACTTTGTTTTGGGTTATGTTTGTTCTTAGACATGACATGTTACTGTTTAAAGATATAATAGAGTTTCCGAACAATGTCCTTTTCGTAATTAGTTATAAAGATTAATTGCATATCATCTTTCTCGTCCTCTTTTTTATAATTGATTTTCCAATCGTCAATAAATTCTTAATTCTCTATTTCCATAATTAATGCATAGATAATATATCAGTCTCAAATTTTTTAAGGCAGTAGGAGAAAGAAAAGGTAAATTTTATGGGATAAATGTATCACTCAAAGACGGAATTGATGATGGTAGCTTCACTCGACTCTTTAAGACGGTAAGCTAATTACTATCACCTGCCTATGAGCTTGATGCATATGTTTTGGCATGCAATTGTGGATCGTAAGCCTATCATCAACTACCATTTTGCAGATCATTTCCAAAGTTGTTGAAACATATCAACCAGGTGCCATTGTTCTCCAATGTGGGGCAGATTCATTGGGTGGAGATCGCTTAGGCTGCTTCAATCTTTCTATTGATGGTGGGGATACATTATCAAGAAGAATATGTCCTTTTTTTTCTTTTGCACCCTTCAACGTGTTCCCGGTTGTGCATTAACTGTCATTTTTCTTTTGTATAAATTGGCTTTAATGTTAGTTGACAACAGTGGTGTTCTTAACTCACTGAGTTTTTCAATGTCCTTTAGGCCATGCTGAACGTGTAATGTTTGTGAAGAAATTCAATATACTCTTACTGGTATGTTCTCAAATTAATTAAATCGGACTTTACTCTTGATAATGTCCTCAATCAGATCTGAAGAATGTCCTCAATCAAATGAACTGGTGGGGGTGGATATAAAAAGGAGAATGTTGCTCGATGTTGG